>PVKS010021946.1:0-34455 GCA_004027875.1 Aplodontia rufa | reverse complement strand
CTATGTTTCTGCTCAGACCCACTGGATCTTTAATGTGGTTTGCTGCCCAGTCTCTGTAGATGGTGCGGGATTGTGACCAATGAGCGCACGGAACGCAAAGGAAGTCGTCAGTGTTCCTGCCCGTACAGGGAAAAAATTCCCCTAGTTCCGACAGGAGAACTGTAGTTCCGCTTTTGCAGCTGATGGGAAATGTAGTCCTTTCGTTTGTAATGGCGAAGAATTACCGTGCACCCCAGGGGGCCGTCCTCAAACACGGCTCTAACCCCTCACAGAGTATGAGTTTGGCGGGGGTCTAATTAGTTGCAGACAGGGTGGGGTTAGCGATGGAATCTATGTTTCCGATCAGACCCGTTGGATCGGCGGCTGCCGTTTGTATTCCCATCCCTGGAGCCGGTCGAGAATGCGTCCAGCGTACTGTTCCCGTTCTTGATAGAACAGCCAGAAACTTGCTATTTCCAAACTCGTAGGAATGCTACACCAAGCAAGGAGCTGCACCAGTAATCCTGGGGGGGTGGGGGCAGACAGAACTCTTTCTGGCAGACTGTCCGCAGTGGCAGGCTTATGTGCCCTCGGCGGGAGGGGGAAAACCCCCGTTACTTTTTTTTAATTTTTTTTTCCCTTCTCGCAAAACTCCTAAGACTCCGTTCCTTATTAAAAAGCTTCACAAACTAGTAGTAGACAATCATATATATTTTACCCTGTACGCACCTTGGAAAATTGCTGATGCAGTGTATTTTTCCCAGTCAGTGTCAGAGCCCCAGCGAATGTTGTCACGCTTCAAGACGCCATCTTCCGCCTCCAATCGTTGTATCAGTTCTTAACAGAATCACAGTCACATACCAAAAACTAAAATTGGTCTATTAAAGAATTAGGAAATAAATTTTACTTCTTAAATAAATTTATCTTGATAAAGTATACTAAATCAAGCATTGCAATAGTCTTGGACTCTGCTGTAAATGATGGAGTTCAGGGGAAAGAAAAAGCAACATCGGATTAAACATGTGCCTCTGCTGTTCTTATTAGGCATGCTTACATTTTTACTTTTTGGATTTTTTTGTTTACTTGCTTGTTTTTGTTACCAGGAATTGAACCCCAGTGTGTTCAACCACTGAGTCATATCCCCAGTCCAATTTTTATTTTTTTTTTTTGAGACAGGGTCTCACTAAGTTGTTTAGGGTCTTGCTAAGTTGTCAAGGCTGGCTTTGAACTTAGGATCCTCCTGTATTTATACTACTTTTTAAAAAGATTGTCAAATTTTAAATAGATTGTTGTAAAACAGACTTGGTTAAAAAAAAAAGTCAATACACTACACAAACAACTTGTTATAAGTCATACTATAGTTTTTAAATTTATTGATAAAGGATTAACAATTTTCAAATATATTTTGAAACACTCTAATTAAAGAAGGCTGATATTCACTTGGCTATTATGCTTATTTTTTATAGATGCATTTCCTTTAGTCTTTCAGAGTGGATAATCTAATGCACAATCATTATTTATTTTTTCATCAAATAATGAGTCAATTATTTTTCCCATTCAAAACATGTTTCCTGTCTCCTACATCTAGACATATTTATAGTACTGATATATACATATCATTATCTATATATAATATACACGTGATTTGAAATCTGCATCTTTCAGCCTATCTGCTAAACCACTGAGGTGAATAATCAACAAGTAAATACTACTCAAATAAACACCCAAATCTAATCATAACACAGAAAGTAAATATTATAACTACCTCAATCTGGACAGGATTTATACAAAAAATCATAAAAAGAACTAAATATGCTCCTATATATATGCTGAAGGTATATATCTTTCTAGAAAGAACTTCAGAATTTAAAATATCAATATAAATCATGTTAGTTGAAATTAGGCTATCCTTATTAGAATAAACAAGACTTAAAAAAACACCAAAGAATAAATAAAAACAGTTCAACCAAAAACAGTCAAAAAACATTAATGGTTTTTCACCCCGAAAAACGTTAATAATCAATTATTGATAAATAAGATCACTATATTGATAAACAAGAAATGTAAAATAAAAACAGCATGAGACATTATTTATCCTCCTGACAGGCCCTATTAAAAAATCACTCCATTACTTCAGACCTTTCTTCACACTTTAATTAACCTTTACCTTAATATGTTTAAAAATAACCAATTAATGGTCATTTGTTTATCTATGGATTCAAAAAATGAAGGCTCACATATTGTGCATGGTTAACATGTCTTTTATGTTTCTTACATCACATATCCCCTCTTAACTATTCCTCAATGAAATATATTTGACAATCTTATCCTTGGGATCCATAAATATCCTACATTCTAGATTTTATTGATTGTTTTTCTCTGGTATATAGTCATATGTTCCTCTCTTCCTTAAGTTAATCATTATATGGTAGGTAAATCTCTAGATTTAATTATATTCAAGTTCAAAATTTTGGGTAAAATATTTTTGATAATTAATATTATCTTCTTCAAATGGTGGTACATACTATTTGTAATCCCAGCATCTCAGTATGCTGAGACAGAAAAATTGTAAATTCAAGGCCGGCCTCACCAATTTAGAGAGACTCACAGTAACTTAGCAAGATTATGTCTCAAAATAAAAAATAAAAAGGATTGGAGATATGGCTCAGAAGTAAAATACCCCTGGATTCAATCCTTACTACCAAAAATAAATGAATAAATAAAAAAATACAGAACAATATCTGGTTGCTTATTTTTCTGTAATATCTAAATTAGTGCAAAGATTGATTGGAAAAAGAGAAGCCTAAGCAGTTCCCAAAAGTTCTGGCTGTCCCTTTGGAGGCTCTAGACATGTTAGTGAAAAAGTCTTTGATATACTTGAGCCCCAGTGACCATGGAATTGGAATTGTATGAGAAACCTCACGTCAGAGCATTTATGCTCATCCTAGTCAACCCACCGAACCATGAGACACAATCACATATGTTTGCCATAGTAAAGGTTAGCAACTTTTAATTTAAACACACAGTAAAAGAGCCCAACTTCCTGTGTTGAATTCTTGCTTAAAAATCTTGGGTATACCTTGTAAAATCAACCAATTCTTTAAGTGTAAAATAGTCTCACAAAGTTCATGTTTAGAAAAAATTAGATAAGTTCATGTGTATAAAATCCTTCTGATATAACCTACCACATAGTAAGGCTGCAAATTCTTGCTTGTGCTTCCTTTATATCCTTTATATACAAATTATATACCTAACATGTATAAAATTAATCATACTTTGTGGAGTTGTTTCTGGCCTGAAGAATGAATAATAGCTAATATACATTATGAATATTCATTTCTATATAGTTTATTTATGTAACAAGTTTCAAGCAACATCAAAAGTCATGTGAACATTGAACAGCAATGATATAGAAGAAGAAATGTTAAACCATAGCAAAAAAAAGAAATATTTCATTGCAAATAATTCCTGTTATTGTAAAATTTGTGTTGTTTATAAAGTGCATGTTATATAGATCTTATTTGTGGCTGAATTTAATATGAGTATATTGCATGATTTCACAGATAAATTTTGTTTCTCGCTTGAATAGGCATGTATTGGTTTACAAGATAATAACTGACAGAACTTTTTGTTCCCTTTAGGTTTCATCTGTTGTCACCCAAAAGACATTGCACAAGGTAATTTAGTTAAGAGATACTATGCCATGACAATGAGATTTTTACCCCCATATCCTCATTTACAAATTTATTATATTAACCAAAATGCTTTTCCTATGCACCACAAAATATTTTCCTATAATTCAATAGTTGAGTAGAAAAATTGTTAGAAAAAGTTGGAGCCCATTTTTAAATGATTCTTTCCTCTTCTACATGTAAAACCAACATGAAACAATTAGTATTACCAATTTAAGATATCATATAAATCACTGTTGCAGTATTAGTGATTCATTTATAGGTTGGGGAAATTTGATCATTTGTCACTAAAATCACTTTGAGTTTTCTATATCCTGTTACTTTTAATATTCAAGTTTCTAGTTTTGTGCATATTTGGAAAAACTTCAATAGAGAGGAAGCTCCTTTTGTTTACTATTTAAGGGCAGATGTTTATTATGCTGTTAGTAGTTGGGCTTTGTTTACTCACAAGTGAAAAATGTCAGTGTAACACTTTGATTCAATGTTATGGAAAGTTTGTGGAACAATTCACAGTGATAAGAAAAGTATTAGATTTCTGTTTTCTTTCTTTCTTTCTTTTTTTTTTTTTTTTTTTTTTTTTTTTTTTTTTTTTGTTTCTTTTATGTTGACTAGTTTCTAGTAAATAAGAATTATCCAAATGGTGCCGGGCAAACTGGACAGCGACTTGCAGAAAGTTGAAATTAGATCCTTATCTCTCACCTTGCACAAAAATCAAATTTAAATGGATTGAGGATCTAGGAATTAAACCAGCTACCAAATAACTGCTAGAAGAAAAGTTAGGACCAACACTCCAGCATTTGGAAGTAGGCAAAGACTCTCAACAAGACTCCTACAGTGAAAGAATAAAAGTAAAAAATCGATGAGTGGGATGCCATTAAGCTAAAAAGCTTTTGCACAACAAAGGAATTGGTCAAAATTGTCAAGAGACAACCTACAGAATAGGAGATAATCATGGCCTGTGATTCTTCTGACAGGGGAGTAATATCCTGAATTTACAAAGTACTCAAAAATCTTAATATCAAATACACAAACATTAAAATCAATAAATGAGCCAAAGAGCTAAATAGAACCTTTTCAACGGGAGACATTGATCAAGCCAATGAAAACAAGAGAAAGTGCTCTAAATCACTAGGAATCAGAGAAATGCAACTCAAATTCACATTAAGATATTATCCCACTCCAGTCAGATAAGCAAAAATGAAAAATATAAACAATAACAGATGCTGGAGGGGTTGTGGGGAGATAGGAACACTAGCATACTATTAGTGGAACTGCAGATTGGTACAGCCCTTCTGTAAAGCAGTGTGGAAAATTCTCAAAAATTTGGGATGGACCCACAATATGACCCAGCAATTCCTCTTCTGGGTATTTTCCCAGAGGAGTTAGAATGAGCACATTACAGTGACACAGTGAAATCTAGATTCATAGCAGATCAATTTACAATTGAGCTAAATTATGGAACCAACCCAGATGCCCCACACAGGATGAATGGATCACAAACTGTGGTATGTATATACTATGTAGTCCTATTCAGCAATTAGAAAAAACAAAATTGCAGCCTTTTAAGGTAATTGGATGGTAATGGAAGAAATCATGCTTAACACAGTTAGACAAACCCAGAGAGTCAAGGGTCGAATGCTTTTACTTATTTTTGGAGGCTGGAACTAATCTCAGGCCTGTGTGAAAGGTAATGAATCTCGTGTATTAGACCCAACAAGTCACAGTAACAAATAATCTAGTTGTGCAGTAGGGTAGGTTGGGGAGGGAAGAAGGAGGGTGAATTCGGAGGGATCTACATGGTAATTCTGGTTTAAGAGTATACCCACATCATATTGTTACTTTAAATGGATTTATGATTGTACAATATCTCAATTCCTTAATAAAATATTAAAAAAGGAATTATCCAATAAGTAAAGATACTTTCCAGCTCTGTCACATCCATGTGGAGCTGTTTCATTATTTCATAAGCAAAAATTACAGCTAGGTACAACTGTTCTAATTATAAAATGGAATGTCTGGATTTTTTTTAAGAGGGACAATCAGAGAGAAAGAGAGAGAGTGGCAGAGTCAAATTTATTTAATTTTTTATGTGGCCTTCGTTGCTCTAACATTTTGCTATGTACGTGGTGCTGGGGTTTGAACCCACATACTCACACATGCCAGGCAAGCAAGAGAAAATGCTCTACATTATTAGCAATAAGGGAAATGCAAATCAAAACTTCAATGAGATTCCACCTCACTCCTGTTAGAGTGGCAAAAATGAAGAATACAAACAACAACAGATGCTGGAGGGGCTGTGGGAAAGAGGAACACTATCACACTTCTGGTGGGACTGCAAACTGGTTCATCCACTCTGGAAAGCAGTGTGGAGACTCCTCAAAAAATTAGGGCTGGAACCTCCTTATAACCCAGCTATCCCACTCCTGGGTATTTTCACAAAAGAGTTAGAATTAGCATATTATAGAGATATGGCTTCATCAATGTTTATAGCAGCCCAATTTGCTATAGCTAGAGTATGGAACCAACCCAGGTACCCCTCACTCGACGAGTGGATTAAAAAACCTTGGTACATATATACAATGGAATATTACTTGGCCTTTAGAGAAGACGATATTATGGCTTTTGAAACCAAATGGATGGAGATGGAAAAAATTATGCTAAGTGAAGTATCCCAATGTCAGAGACTCAAGGGCCATATGTTTCTTTCATTTGTGGAAGCTAGAATACATCTGGAAACAGTATGTTAGATGGCTAAGCTAATAATAACCTCAAATTGGATGAATTTTTACACAAACAGGAGGATCATTGCCTAGGATATAAGGAGGTGTAAGGAGGGGGTTGAGTGGGGGGAGGGATTAGGAAGGTTATCTAGGAGACTGGAGGGAGGGAATATGAGGGAATCATCTCGGAAGGAGATCTCTGAACTCCACGAGATATCCATTTAACACAGGGGTTCTTCTGGGGGAAATATAGAATCACGGGGAACCCAAGTGGGGCATCCATGACATGGCATCAGCCTTGGATAACTATGTAAATATACATTTGTTCTTGATTGTTTGACAATGATTTCCTCTCAACTGTAACTCCATATTCATCTAATTAAAAAAAAAAAGGGAGAGAGAGGTCAATGAGACAGAGACAGAGTGAATCAATTTTTTTTAGTTTGTTTTGTTTTGTTTTTCACATGGCTTTCGTTGCTCTGACACTTAGTTGTGTATGTGGGTACTGGGGTTTGAATTCTAGCACTCGCGCATGCCGGGCAAGCGCTGTAACTGCTGAGCTACCGCTCCAGCCCCTTCTTTTCTTTATATTATCTAGAATGTCCAGAAAATATTGAATAGACTCACTGTTAGTGTATATACTTAAATATTTTTTCCTTGAGTAACACTGTGCTATTCATTTGGATTTAGTTTCTCCATTTAGAACACAAAAGCAGAAAATTATTGAATTCTAAAAATCATGATATTTTCAACATCTGGATAAGTCTTCCCATATTTTAGATGGTGAGACATGTATTAAACTTACTAAATAAAGGAAAAAATAAACTAAGGAATAAGGTGAACTTATCAAGACTTATGCTGTGCAAAAATTAGTGTGTTCAATTTCACTTCCTTGAAGATTTTTACTAGTTCAGAATTTTATACAGTTTTTCAAGATTTATCTATTCTCTTGATCCTTAAAAAATGAGAAACACTGATATCTAATCTGAGTGATGTAGGTGTGACACCAAACATCATGAACTGATGCTGTATTTTCTACCTTTGTAATTAACAAAAAAATAGCCAAATATGGAAAGCTGTAAAGTTGTACTGTTATACTGTTATAATGTCAAATAATGAAGAAGATATTGATTTCCCAAAATTTATAAAATTTAATTTTAATATAAATTAAGATAATAAAATGAAATACTACCTTTGCATTATAAATATTTTTAGAAACTGAATTTATGTCTTCATAAGAGTATCACAAATCCTCTTAAAAGTTACTGCAATAAAAATTCTCAGAAAGAACACAGGTCAGGTTACTATGTGTATAGTACACACCATCTGTGCATATTCTTAATGTCCTTAGGCAATGGATTTGGAGGGAAACTGTAAAAGCCAAGAGAAGCACATGGGTCCAGTCCATTGACATAGTGCAGTTTTGATCTTGCATATGGAGAAATTAGTAATTTTTTCTAACCCATTGCAAAGAACAGTGGGGCATCCAATGCCCCTTTCTGACAGCTTGCTTTCTTCTCACAGGCGAAAGATAATTGGGCTCATGGAGTTATACATCTGCCCATTCTTGCCACATTACAAATGAAGTTCATATTCATTGGGCCTATGCTCATAGAATTGATGTGAAAAATTGGATTGATGTAAAATTATTCATGAAAATTTATATTGAGGAAAATAAACTATAATATACATTTCTATCAGTCAGAATCATTTGGATTTTGTTCACATATATTAATAAAACTCACCTTTTTCACATGCTCTGCTAAATACTGAGAAAAGAAAGATTTTGTATCTTTGAGGATCAAACATGTAAGTGATTGAAGTTGTCTCAGAAGCAGATGGTTTTAACAAAATTATTTCAAAATTGATAAATACTACATTTATGCACATGGATCTGCAAGAGAGGAAGGAGAGCTAACTAACTCAGCCAACATGAGTATTCTAAGAATATGTACTTGTGGATTCTTAAAGGATGCTTAAGTGATAATGAGATAAGCATTATGTTAAGGTAGTTCATATAATTTAACATAAATATTCAAGTTACAGAGATGTGACTGTATGACATGTAGCAAGGAAGGACATGTTATTGAAAGATAAACTATAAGCTATAGAGTCAGTAAAAAAAGAGGCAGCGAGGTAACTTGTAGCTATGCCAGAAAATTGTTAAGATGTGGGTAGTGTCAGAGTTCCTATCAAACATTTAATCAAGCATGTAATGGTCATTTTTATATATTGGTCAAATTAAATGATGCATGATGGAATAAAGCATTGAAGAGATTGATCTGAGATACCTTTGGGAGAGGCTATACTCTCCCAAAAGGAGGTATGGAATGAACTGGCATAATTGAAGAATATTTACTAATAAGATTAGTGACAATTTGTTATCAATTAGATGTAAATTATAAGAAAATAACATGTCCTTTATTTTAGCACTTCTTTTTTCACAATGTTTCTATCCTCATTTATAGGGAGGATCCTATAAATCTACAACAAAGAATTATGGATTTTAAAAAGCAAAATAGAATAGGAATGGGCAGAACTTTGAAATAGGTGAGTGGAAGGTTTAATAATGTATCTAGAAATGATAAAACTTTCCAAAGTTGTGAAAAACAACTAATTGTAAGACTTAACAAATCAAGAACCATTACATAGGGGGCTGGAGTGGTGGTTAAGCGGTTACACTGCTTACCTGGCATGTGCAAGGATTCAGGTTCAAACTCCATCATCACATACACAACAAAGTGGAGCAGTGAAAGCCACATGAAAAACTAAATAAAATTGATTCTATCTCTCTCTTTCTCTCTCGTCTCTCTGTCTCTTAAAAAAAAAAAACGAAATAGAAGAAGCATTATTATACACTCAAGGAAACCTGCTAAATCTTGTGATTGAGAGTCCATAGCATTTCACCCAGGGACTACTAATATTTCTCCAATGTACAAAAAAAAGCCGTAAGGAACAGAAGCCCTTCTGTTGCTCCAAGTGAATTAATTTCAATTGGAATCTAGTGAGGAAAAATAATCCATGCCACACACTGTCAAAACCAATAGAGATCTCAGTAGTAAACAACCAGGGAAGGTTAACATGGATAGCTTGAGGTCATAATACTGTTCGGATCAAGCACTCTATGGCAAACCAACATTTTATCCTGGAGATCCAGCCAGAGGGCCCTGCTCAAATCCTACTTAGCCTGACTGGTATGGAAGATTTTACACAAATCTAAGCCAGATTAGAAAGATTAACAAGTTTCCAGTGAGCAACTATTATCTGTCTGAATATGCAGTCTACTGAATGCTAAAAGTAAAAAATAAGGAAGAAATATAAATTCTCTAAACTTAAATAAAAGCAATCAATGAACAAAAGTGGACCATTGGCCAAGATGATTCCGTTTACCCTTAGCATAACTAAACTTCAGAGAAATCTCTTCCTGCCCTTCCTTAACCTTGTTCTCCCTAGCCGTTGAAGAATCCAGAGTATTTAACCCTTTTCTTAGATTATTTAATTTCAAAAACTTAAAATTAAAAATGCATTTATCAGTTTCTTTGAGATGTAAGTCTTTCTAAAAGACATTGGTGAATTTTAGAACCTAAAGCAGTCTTTCTCAAGAACCCAAGTGCCATCCTTTGAAAGAAAATAATTAAGGAAGATAATGATCCTATTTCCCAGTTTCCCTAGGAAGGTAGGCACCTGATTTACATCAACTTGTCTAACTCCTGTCATAAAGATATAAGAAAATGTACTTGTTTTTTGGGTAAAGCCAATTAGGAAACACACTTGACCTACAATCTCACTCACTCTAGCTCTTAAATAATCTCCTGCCCAGATTTGGTTCAGTTCAAACTGCTTATTGGATTTGCCTCCCTATTACATTAACCTTGAATTAAATCTTATTTAACTCTTTAACCTTGTATGGTGCAGTATTTTCTTTGATACCAGCATTTAAAAAAATATTTCTATTTACTAATTTACAATGAATATGTCAAGTAGCAAAACCTTTCACTTATTTCTGTAAAAACAATATTACACTCTATCAGATGTCATCTATTTCCGTGTGTCTCACGTCAGCACCAGGTTTGAATAAACTATATCCTTACTTCTCTGAGGCAAGGATATGTTTGAGTTCAGTCAATGTGGAGTCCCAGAATGGTATTGAAGGTAGGAATTAGAGCATGATTAGGTTACTAAACCCCAAAGATACTAACCCACTGGATTCCTCCTGGAAGCCTCCTTGGTTAGCTATGTCATTTTTAAAGAGGTGAACTTCTTGGGTTTCTGGTACAACCTCCATCATCTGATCTCTTAAGTTCTCAATATGGTGATGATTGTGGTTCCTATGCACTCTCTCCACATCTTTATAAAGAGTTGCTACATTTTTAAAAAAAGTTCCAATATTAAAGTTTTCTTGAGTATTCAAAATTTAATGGTGGTATTGTTTTCTAATATGATAATAACACAGACATATTAAAAGTAAATACTAAAGAAGGATAGCCTGGAATAAGTTTGGCAATAGAAAGCAATGTGGAGTTGAAAATTCTCATTGTAGATTTTCAAAATTTTAATAGGGTGTAAGAATATTGATTCTGTAAATGTTTGTTTTAATTATACCAAAGGTTATGCCATAATTATATGATATAATCATGAATATGATTGTGAATATAATTGAGTTGTGATTATGGATATGATTATTGAATTATTGATTTTCTTAATGCATTTATAAGTATTTTAATGTATGAAAATCAAAAAAATGAGACAATTTAAAT
This sequence comes from Aplodontia rufa, assembly GCA_004027875.1. Classification (NCBI taxonomy): domain Eukaryota; kingdom Metazoa; phylum Chordata; class Mammalia; order Rodentia; family Aplodontiidae; genus Aplodontia; species Aplodontia rufa. The sequence continues at coordinate 23,307 of PVKS010021946.1, read as the reverse complement.
AAATAGAAAAGTCATCAAATTAATCAAAGATCATTACAGAAAAACCTTTTAATAAAATGGGGATAATATTACTGTGTAGGCTCAGTTTTATGACAGTAAAAGTTACGCATTTGTTTTATACCAAACTAAGAGTGGTGGATTACTTTTTCTGCCTTTTTTTATTCAATATTTTTTCAAATTAAATAATATAAAATTCAATACCATAAAATTAGCTATTAATTAAGAATCAGAACTCTAAATTAAAATCATGTAAGAAATGTACAATACAAGAATTTTACTTTTTGTTTACCCTGTTTTAGTCAGCTTTTCCACCACTATGACTAAAAGACCCATCATAAACAATGTTAGAGGAGGAAAATTTTATTTGAGACTCACAGTTCCAGAGGTCTCAGGTCATACCCTGTCAATTCCATTGCTCTAGATGTCGAGTGAGGCTGAAAATCACTGTGGAAAAGTCTGGAAGAGGAAGGCAACTCAGGACAAGGCCAACAGCAAATAGAGAAAACTAGTGACAAAATATGTACCCCCAAAGGGATGCCCCCAATGACCCACCTCCTCCATCCTAGCTGCCTGTGGTAACCACCCAGTTAGCAGAATTACAATTATAATTAATGCAATTTTAAAAAAATTATCCATTTTAAATTCATAATTAAAGCCCTTCCCTGGAATTTGTTATGAAATATCTATTATTAAATTATTGTACAAATGCAGTAAGTTCTCATTTTGGAGCAAGGTTTTGGGTAACATTTTTGCAGCTAATATTTACAAATTCATGAAAATTTGTATAGTCTTATATACTACAAGATTGAATTTGAGTTTAACAGTGGGAATATTTACACTGAAGAGCTAAGAGATTTGAAATTCAAATATAAATATATGAATTGAATGCCATGAGTGAGTTATAAGTTTTACATTTTTGAAACACATTTATATGACTGTAAACATGGAGAATATGTATATATACATATATATAAAATATTGACCATATGTTATGCATGTATATATTTATATATATATATTGACCATCTGTTATTATTGCACATTAAACTATTTTTAGCATTAGCATAAATATAATTTGTGTTATGGTTGAATTTCAGTAATGACACCAAAAGCCCATTCATGAAGGAATTGGTCAGCAGAGTTGCATTACTGGGAGATGCTGTAGATCTTTAGGAGGTGGAGCCTCATGGAAGTGATTAGGTCATTGGGGTTGTGTCTTGAGGAAGACTGTGGAACCCTGGCCTGTCCTTTCTTTGCTTCCTCCATCATGAGATGAATGATTTGTTCTATCATGTGCGCCTGCCATAAATTGATGCCTTATCTGAGTCCAATAGCTACGGGCCCGCTAGACTGAAACCTCCAAATCTATGAATCAAACTAAGCATTTTTTCCTTCTAAGTTAATGCTTTCAATATTTTTATAATGAAAGAAATCTGAATAATGGAAATTCATTTTATTTCCTTAAAACTTCAAATTTTTAGAAAAACTGAAAATCTACTTATTGTTAAAATACCTTAGAAAGTCAATCGCCCATGGTAAATTTATCTGTATATATCATTAAAATGAAACTGTGTATGATTTTTAAGGACAAAATTCCATTCACTAATAAAATTTATTAAAATAGGATTTTTTTTTACATGCAAGTACTCTAATACAGTGTAACACTGAAAACAAACCCAATTATGGAAGTATTAAAAGGAATAAAATAGCTGGGCATGGTGGCACATGTCTAGAATTCCAACAACTTGGGAGTCAGGTATACCACATGTTCAAAGCCAGCCTCCCATCAAGGCCCTAAGCAACTTAATGAAAACTTGCCTCAAAATAAAAAATAAAAAGAGATGTTGTGGCTCAGCGGTTAAACACCCCTAAGTTCAATTCCCTGTACAAAAAAAAAAAAAGGAATAAAATACTTAACCAAGGAAATTAATGATTTATATGCTGAAAACTAGAAAATAATAATGTAATAAATTGAAGAAGATATAAATAAATGGAAAGAGATCTCATGTTCATGAATTGGAAGAATTAATATTGTTAAATTGCCGTACTACTAATACAGATTCAATGGAATACCTATCAAAATTTCTATGTCAACTTTCACAGAAATAGAAAAAACAATTAGATAGTTCATATAGGCCCATACTCCAAAAAGTAAAAACAAAAAATACCACAAAACCCCCAAATTATTTAAGAAAGTAAAAATAAATTGAAGACCTCATATTTCCTGATTGAAAAAGATATTACAAAGTAGTAATAATCAAAATAGTATAGGACTGATATAAAAGTGAGTTCCTAGATTAATGAAAATGAGCAGACATCCCTGAAGTGAACCCAAGCATGGTCAAACATTTTTGACTAGCCCACCAAGAATACAAAGGAGAAAGGATAATTTACCAATAAATGTGCTGACATGAGACAATTTCCACATTTTTATTATATCACAAAGAAAAATCTCCTCAAATGAATTAAATCTCTAAATATAAGACCTCACCATAAAAGTCCTAGAAGGAAACAAAAGTGCCTTGGCAATCTTTTTTTTTAAATTTTTTATATCACAATAAAAGCTCGGGCAACAAAAGCAAAAATAAACAAGTGGCACTACTTCAAAGTAAACAGCTTCTACACTACAAAAACAAACAATAAACAAAGCCCCCCAAAAAACAAGCACCTTATGGATGGGTAGAAAACATTTAGAAGTTTTATCTCTGAATAGAGTTAAACTCCAAAACAAACAAATAACATGGATAATAAATAATCACAGAGAAGTGATCATTTTACTAAAGAGAGAAAAAAAAAACAGCCAACATGTATATGAAATGGTGCTGAACATAACTAATCATCAGGGCAATGCAATTCAAAACCACAATGAGATATAACCTGAAATCCGTTAGAATGGTTATTATCAAAAAAAAAAAAAAAAAGAACTATTTTGGGGAAGGTGTGGAGAAAACAAAACCATATACACTATTGAGGAAATGTAAGATGTAAGTTGGCATAGACATTATGGAAAACAGTATGGTGATTTTTAGATAAATTTTATATTTATATAATTATAAAATTATAAAGAAATATAACAGTGTGGTGGTTCATGCCTATAATCCCAGTGCCTCAGGATGCTGAGGCAAAAGGATTACAAGGTCAAGGTCAGCATCAGCAATTTGGTGAGACCTTGTCTCAAAATTAAAAAAATAATAATAAAGACTGGGTATGAAGGTCAGGAATAAATCACCCCTGAATTCAATCCGTAGCCATAAGGCGGGGGGAAAGAAATTAGATAAAAATTTATCTTGTGACCTAACTGTACCTCTGTTGAGTAAATACCCAAAGGACATGAAATCAGCAGCTCATAGAGACTTCTACGTTCCCTTTTTAATTGCAGTATCATTCACAATAGCCAAAATATGGAAGCAAGCATATTCATTAACTGATTAATTGGTAAAGAATTTTTAGTACATATACACAGTGGAATATTATTTAGTCTTAGAAAAGAAGGAGTTGTTGCTATTTGCAACAATTTGATGAATCTGGCAGACATTATACTAAATGAAGGCAGATAGTGACATAAAAATACTATATTACCTCATTTCTATGTGGAATCTAAAGAAAAAAATTGTCAAATAAATAGAAGCAGAGAGTAAAATGGTTGTAACCAGTAGGTGGCAAGAGGAAGAAATATGGGTGGGAGAAGTGAAAGGTTATAAATTCAGTTATTTGGGGTGGATGTCAAGAGATATAATGTGCTGCATGAGTTAACTGAAATTAATATTGTATTGTACACTGAAAATTGCTGAGAGTAATTTAAGGTATTCTTATCATGAAAATAAAAATAACCATGGAATGTAATGGATAATGTAATATATTTTACTATACTCATCATTTTTCTGTGTGTATATCATGGTATGTGCATAAAAACATTTCATTGTGTGTTTTACATATATATATATAATAAAAGTAAATTAAAGAAACAATTAAAACAAATATTTCAATTAAGTTATTATCCTCTAGATATTTCAACTAATTAATTCATATTTTATAGAACATAATGATCAGTTCCTGAACTAATTAACTCATTATTCTTTTGAACTTGAGCAAGGTGAAGCAAGACAAAACAGAAATGGATTTCTTAGTTTGCATTTACTGAATTCCAAATTTCTTGTCACAATCCATTTTTCCCTAACTGCAGCCAGTATCAGATAATATGAGGAAAAATGTCCTGTAGCAGGCTTCCCAGAGCAGTAACCTTAGTAACCTCTAGTAATGTCTTTTTTTTGGAATGTTAGCTATGAAACTGATTCTATGGAGGAAAACCAGTAAGGATCACTATCCTTTTGAAATGTTTCTAAAGGCTTAATTTCTTCATTAAATCAAAATAACCAGGCTTATTTTAAAAGTTCACTTTTTAATTTGATCAAGGGAATGCTTCAAAGTGACATAATTTGTCTTAACACAATTTCCTACATGCATTTTAAATCCAAGAAAAATTATGTATATAACTATTTAAGACATTTAGCTTACTACAAAAAGCAGAAACTAGTACAGACAGGAAAAGAAATCAACAACCTTGGATCTGATTTAAAATGTTCATTAATAACTGGAATAATACATTGCAACATCCCTCACTGAAATAGGTTATTATCTAAGAAATTATATATCAGCAAACATAATAAAATAGTGGAAATACAGCATGCCAAGATTCCTAAAACAATGGATTTAGGTTTTTATTGAGAAAGTATTAATCATAAAAACTTATCCAACCTATGAATGCAGTAAGTATGATGACTCTTTTCACTTATTTTTCACCTATTTTCTGGAAAATTATTTCCAAGGACAAAATTACGTAGATAGATTTCATGTATATCTAGTTCTTGGAGTAAAATACTGACAAGGCTGTAGGAGAAATATTTGAGGAACATAAATTATGTTCTCCAGTCCAAGTTACAGGAAAATTTACTTTTTATGTCTATATGATATGTCTCTTTTGTTTAATTTGCCTAACAGCAAAAGTGCTTTAATTTTCATACATTGTTAAAATTAATAAATCGTATCTCCCATCCTATTAGCCTTCTACCCTTTGTAAAGAAAAAAGAAATGCTTGTCCTATTTGCCTTTTACTTAGATTTACTGGGCTAAAGGTTTTCCACTAAGGATTTGAATTCAGAAAGGCTTGGCTAAGATTGTCTCATTTGTAAATCTCTCCAGCATATAATTTGTTTTACAGGGCTTGATTAGTGTTATTGCTAGCCATGATTAATTTGGTTGTAATCAAGTAATGATATTGAAAAATTGTTTTATTATTTTTTACTTCGGCTACTTTAATATGTCTGTTGATGTTTTGTAAACTCTTAGATTAAATTAAAACTACAAGCAATCCATGAATTCTAGTGTCTCCCAGTGAAAGTATGTAAAGAATCATTCTTTCTTTGTTTTTTTTCCCTTATCTTCATTTTTGAAAAGAACAAATAAGAGTAGATGTAAAGGTATATTTAATATGCATTATGTTTCTGACTATTTTGATTAATATTTTTATGTGGAATGATCTAACTTCATACACATTTACTATTTTAAAGCATTGAAAGGATTTTAGTTCATTTTAGCAGATGGATTTGGTACACTGGACCACATTTTTGAAGTCCACATAAAGTAAGCATAATATTTGTAGTCAGTGGATAAATATCTAAGACGACTCACTCTAGCACTATTGCCGAGAATTCATGTCCTAAAATTCTCACTGCTTGAGTTTGACTTGGACCTGTGGATTTTTTAAACAGTGAAAATTAATAAGGTGGTAGGTTGTCACTTCCAAAATTAGTTTTGCAAAAACGCTAATTTCCATCTTATTTGTTAAACCCTCTTTATTGCCTTCTCGTCTTGGAGGTTTTGATGAAGCAAACTATACTGAAAAGCAGTCATGACAGGAAAACAAGAAAAGCCTGTAACTATCCATCAAATAATAATTGTGCCTTTTTGTTCAATTAGAACTTTAGTTCAAATAACTCACAAGAAACTTATTTCTACCCAAAAACACATGAGTTGGTCCAGAGGCATATGCGTCTTCATTTAAGCCTTGAGATGACTGAGACTCAGGCTGATAACTTAATCATAAGACTTTTGACAAACTCTGTATGAGAGTACCAAGATAAACTATGTCCAAATTCCTAACCTATAGAAAACACAAAATAATAAATGTGTGTTATTTAAATGTTATGCCAAACTTTTGGCATAACTTGTTATGCACCATTAGTTGAATCTTACACTAGATTGATAGTTGCATGCACTGCTTACTCTTTTTTTCAATCAATTTTTATTTGTTTCTTTTTTTTGCAAAAGTGTAGCCTTCATTTTATTCATGTTTTCAATTAAATACAATTAAATAATGGATTTATTCCAAAAAGAATTATTTTATTCCTTAATTTTATTAATTACTTTTATTTTTTATTATATTAAGGAATTGAGTTGTTGTACAAACATAAATGTGTTTAAATAACAATATAATACACATTAATCCTAAGCCATAGTTACTCCTACATTGCCCATAACCCAGTCTCTTGATTCTTCTACATTAATAAGACCCTATAACAGATATAAATATGTGTGTGTGGTTGTGAATTTTCCAGAATTAAATGACTGTATAAAATTTATTTGACCTGTTGTGGGGTGTAAAGAGTATGCTGCATTGTTGATTGTCTTACTAGATCCCTCCCTATCTTAACTCCATCTTGCCCACCTCTCCCCTTTCACCACCCCTCTACATGTCTATGGTTCCCAGATTTTGTGTTATTATGCCCTTAGTGGGTCTAATACATGAGGTTGAATACCTTTCACCTAAGACTGGGTTTAGCTCTATTCTCCACAAATGAGGGGAAAATATTCAACCCTTGATTATCTGGCTTTGGCTAACTTCACTCAATACGATTTCTTACAATGCCTTCCACTAGCCCTCATAGACTGCAATATCATTTTTTCTAATAGCTGAGCAGAAAGCCATAATATATGTATACCAGAGATTTTGGATTCATTTATTCAGTGAATGGCATCTGGGTTAATTCCATAATTTAGCTATTGTAAATTGAGCTGGTATGAACATTCATTTTGCTGTGTTGCTATAATGTGCTAATTCTAACTCTCTTGGAAAATACCCAGGAGAGGGATAGCTGGGTTGTATGGTGGATCCATCCCCAATTTTTTGAGGAGTCTCCACACTGCTTTCTAGAAGGGCTGTAACAGTCTGCAGTTCCACCAATAGGGTGTTGGTGCTCCTATCACACCACAATCCCTCAAGCATTTATTATTGTTTGTATTCATCTTTGTAAGTCTGACAGGAGTTTGGTGGAATATTAATGTAGTTTTGATTTGCTGTTCTCTGACTACTAGTGATTTAGAACATTTTCTCATGTATTTATTGGCTTGCTTGATTTCCTCTCTTGAGAAGTTTATGTTGATCTTGCTGGCCCATTTATTGATTGGATTATTTGTGTTTTTAATATCCAATTTTTTTAGTTCTTTATAAATTTTGGATATTAGTCCCCTGTTGGAGGAATCACAGGGCATGATTATCTCCCATTCCTGTGGGTTCTCTCTTGAAAGTTTTGATCATTTTTTTCACTGAACAAAAGTTTTTTAGTTTAATGACATCCCATTCATTAATTCTTCACTTCAAATCATTCACGCTGCTAGTCTGTTTGAGGAAGTCATTGCCAATTCCATGTGCTGGAGTGTTAGTTCTAATTTTTCTTCTAGCAGTTTTTTCTGAGTCTTCTATTGCATTGGTCTTCATTCCTATTTTGATATGTCTTTCCATCTTCTCAGGTCTTTTTCAATTTCAGCCTTCAATGTGGGATACTTCCTGTGTTAGATTCATAACCAAGTATTTTATTCTTTTCAAGGATATTGTGATAGACGGATTTCCTAATTTCTTCTTTTGCCGTATTATGGTTAGCATATAGGAAAGCTATTGATTTATGGATGTTGATCTTGTAGCCTGCTACTTTGCTGAATCTATTTATAAGCTCAAGCAGTTTTCTGAGGATAGAGCTTTTTGGATCTTCTAGATATAGGATCATGTCGTCAGTAAAAAGGGATAGTTTGATTTCCTGTCTTCCTATTTTCTTTTCTTTTTTTTTTTTTAAATAAAATGAGAGGGACAGTGAGAGAGACAGAGAAAGAGAGAAGCAAATTTATTTAGTTTTACTCATGGCCTTCATTGCTCTAACACTTTGTTGTGCACATGGTGCTGGGGTTTGAACCCAGGTTCTTGTGCTTGCCAGGCAAGTGCTGAAACCACTGAACTACCGTTCCAGCCCCGTCTTCCTATTCTTATCCCTTTGATTTCCTTCTCTTACCTCATTGCTCCAGCTAGAGTCCTGGGGACTATATTGAATAAAAGTGGTGAGAGCAGATTGCCTTGTCTTATTTCTGAGTTTAGTGGAAATTCTTTCAGCTTCTCTCCATTTAATATGACAATAGCAGAGAGTTTGTCATGTATTGCCTTTACAAAGGTGAAATAAGATCCTATGAGCCTTATTTTCTCTAAAGTTTTGAGCATAAATGGGTGCTGGATTTTATCAAAGGGCTTTTCTGCTTCATTTGAGATGATTGTATGATTTTTGTCCTTTATTCTATTTAAATGACGATTCACATTTATTGATTTGTGTATGTTGAACCAGGCTTGCATCCCTGGAATGAAGCCCAGTTGATGTTTTTTAGAATGAGGTTTGCTGGAAATTTATTAAGGATTTTTGAATCAATGTTCATTAGGGATATTGGTCTATAATTTTCTTTTTTGATGCATTCTTATTGGGTTTTGGTATCAGAGTTATTGTTGCCTCCTAAAAAGTGTTTGGGAGACTTCCCTCCTTTTCAATTTCTTGGAATTGCTTAATTAGGAAAAATGTTAGCTTCTCCTCATAGGCGCAGTAAAACTCAGCAGGGAATCTATCAGGTTCTGAGCTTTTCTTCTTTGGAAGGTTTTAAATTGCTATATGGATTTCAGTGCTTTTTATTGGACTGTTTAGGACTACAATATCATCCTGCACCAATCTGGGGATGTTATTCATGTTTAGAAAATTTTCCATCTCTTCCACATTATTTAATTGAGAGGAGTATAGTTTTTCAAAATACATTCTGAAAATCTGTTTGATTTCCATGGGGTCAGTGGTGATCATTCACTTTTGATTGGTGATTTTTTTGATTTGTTTCAATTCTCTCCTTCTTTTAGTGAGATTAGATAGGGAATTGTTAGTTTTTTTTTTTTTATTGACAACACTACTCTTTGTTTTATTGATTCTTTTCATTGCTTTTCTTTTTTCAATTTCATTGATTTCAGCTCTGATCATAGCTATTTCCTGTCTTCTGCTGGCTTTGGACTTAGATTGTACTTCCTTTTACAGAGATTTAGGGTGGAGCATAAGCTCAAATTTATGTATTTAAGATTTCTCCTGGTTTTTTGTTTGGGTACTATGGTATAAATTTTCCCTTTAAGATTGTTTTCATACTGTCTTATCGTCTGAAAAGTTTCAATTTCTTATGTCTTCATTCTGATTTTCTTCCAAGAATTTCTGATTTATGCTCTCTGCTCTCATGTTTTCTTAGATCCTTTCTTCGTTTTTGTTTTTGTTTTTTTGAGAGGGATAGTGAGAGAGAGCGAGAGAAAGAGAGTTACAATTAATTTTTTTTCTAAAAAAAGTAAGAGAGAGAGAAAGAGAGAAGCAATTTTTATTTAGTTTTTCATGTGACTTTCATTCCTCAGACACTTCATTGTATAGGTAGTGCTGGGGTTTGAACTTGCGAACTCATGATGCTGGGCAAGCGCTGTAACCACTGAGCCACCGATCCAGACCAAGAGATACAATTTTTATTTAGTTTTCCATGTGGCTTTCATTACTCCAAGATTTTATTGTGTGTGTGGTGCTGGGTTTTGAACTTGTGTACTCACACAGCCAGGCAAGCGCCATAACCACTGAGCCACCACTCCAGCCCCCTACTTTCTTCATTTAGTAGGGTATTCAGTGTCCATGTATCTGAGTGTTGTCTGTTACGATTTTTGCTGTTAATTGCTATATTCAAGCATCATGGTCTGTTAGGATATATTGTATAATATCTACTTTTTTATATTTGCTGAGATTTCCTTTGTGAATTGAAATATCATCTATTTTCAAAAAGGACTCATGATGCTGAGAAGAAGGTATACTCAGCCAATTTTGGATGGAATATTCTATAAATATCATTAAGTCCATTTGATTTATAGAGTTAATTAGACTGGAGATCTATTTATCATTTTACATATTTAATAATGAGATAATTGATTCTTATTTCTAGGTTTTCATCCTACTCCCTGTCTGTGTGTTCTTTGGTTGGGAAATTGTAGGCTTGAGGTGAACCTTTTCTGTTTTGATTCCTTATTTTTGATAATCTTCTGGATCTCTGAATTCAGTTTCTCTGTGGTGAAGTAAGGCAGGTCTGGAAGTGTTTCTTCTTTACAGGTCAAAGGGTTGGATCAGCCACCACCCCTCTGATGACCACGTTCTTCTAGAAAGCTGCTTCTACCTGGAAACTCATATTGCTGTTACTTTTGGACCTTCGTCCCTGCACTTCAATCTGGAATCTCTTTGGGGCAAGGGATAGCCTGCTGGTCTGTAGAAATGCAGCAACCAGGGTGTGTTGCTGGGTCCAGGGATTTTGTGATGGGCCAGAATGGGCCTCCTGCATGCTAATATGGGACCTGGGATGCTTGGCAGTGCGCATAGGCCTAATATATGTGGACCTAGCAAGTATGGTCTGGGGTTGGGCAGCTACATGCACATTGGCTATTTGGGTCAACTCTGCTGGGGTTCCTTTTATTTATTTTTCTTCTGGTTCTGGTTTCTTTGACACCCAATTGTATATGTGGAGCTAAGGTTTGAGCTTTGGTCCTTGCACATGCCAAAAAAGTATGTGCTCTTACTGCTGTACCACCACTCAAGCCCCAACATTGCTCACTTCCAAGCTATAGAGAACATCTAAGCTTCATGCATTCACATGCCACAAACACTTCCCTAAACTACTTTGATAGGACTCCATGGGTAAATCTTCCAGTCTTCTCATCCTACAGTGGGATGATTTGAATTATGTTCGTTAATTCTGTCAAAAACTCAGCAATTTGGTTGGATATTTCTTCTTCATATTTGAAAAGATGACCACAGATCCTTCAGGAAATATGAGGTATTAGAAGCTGTTGCTTTGGGTAAACAGAGCAGTAAACAATATCAATGTAATTAGTATCCTGGAATGGAAAATTAGCATTCTGGTATACTGGTTTTTGTTTTGATTTGTTTTTTAAAGAGAGACAGAGAGAGGGAAGAGTTAGAGAGAAAAAGAAATAATTGACTCTGATTATTTTTTAATTTGGTCATTTTTTTCTCTGACACTTAGTTGTGTGTGTGGTACTAGAGTTTGAACCTGGGTCCTTATGCTGCCAGGCAAATGCTCTCTTGTGTACTGTTGCAAAAACACAAAATAAATAATAAACATTAGTGATTTGAAACCTCAAGTTTATTGAGGGCTGTTTTCTTGTAGATTTTGCTATTGAATATGATAGTAGGCTTCAGAGGTTGTGACTGATGACAATGCACATTAATCCAGAAAATAACACGCTTGCATTTCCATATTGTTATAATAACAGGGAGACTATATTTGAATTTCCATGGAGCTATTAAAATAATCTCACTTCTTATGTAGATATGATCTTAAAATTCCTGAAAAACAAACTCTGGTCTTGATCTGAGTTCCAATATTGCAATTCAAGTATGTTTTATAATTTTCTAGTTGTCATGTCCATAAATGAACACTGATAAGGACAGATTTTACAGTGGCTTCTTTGAACAAGTTCTCTAATCTTTTTTCTTTCAAGCCCATTTTTCAAATCATTGAGCCTAGTAATGTTATCAAATGTCAAGAAATATAGGTAAAACTTTGGTAGTTGTTAAGAGTCTGGGTATGTTTTTATCAGAAAACTTGGTCCTTGTAAGTATTACTACTGTTCATACATTTTTTGCCTGCCTTATGTGACTTTATGATATTGTACCCAAAATAACTTTAAAACTTTAAGCTTATTCATAATGCAAGATAAAATGCAATAGATTAATGTTTGGAATCCATTGGTCTTATGTATCTCATCAGTCAAAGCCGAAGGTTTTCTACAAAGCTGTATAACCCTGTGTTTGGTAACAATTTTGGATGAAAGACGATTTCTTGTGAGTTTGTAATGCTATCCTGGGCAATGGTGTTATAAGCAACTAAACAATATACAGAGCATTAGGTCTTCTAAATCTTTAACTACAACTTTTCTTGTCTTTTTCTCTCACTATTCTTGTCATTGTAACTGAAATATAACACTTTGTGCTCATGGAGATGATATTTTCAACAGAGATAACAAGTGTGATATACTTTGTAGGATTAAATGACAAAACATTCACTGGGCCATTCAGAGCCTTTATGTACCAAGAGAAGTAGGCAAAAAAAGTTATGCATTTTTATTGACCTGACTATCACAGCTATGCCTGCAAAGTTGCAGAAGAAAAGCCTATGGATGAAAATTGAGTCATCTTTTAGATTTCACTTTATATGAACACAAGGAAAATCAGAAGCTTCTTCAGATCTATTTAAGTGATACAAACTCAGGCTCTGACTCATTAAAAATGAATATTTGGGCCCTTGTATTAGACAAAAAAGTTGCTGTCTTTTAAGGTTGTGACAATGACAATATGAAGGAGATGAATGCTATCAAAGATGTCTGCTATGAGCCAACACAAGCACTATTTAACCCACATCCACTATGCATCTATATCGTTTATTTAACCTGAAAATGATATTCATTTATTTTATTTTTCATTTCACATAAATCTTACATATTGGAGGGAATCATTGTTACATATTTATGCATAGATGGATATTTACAAAGTAATTTAAGGCAAATCCTAGTCCAGGATCTCCCCCCTTCGACCACTCCCCGCTCCCATGTCTCCTCTGCTTTACTCCCATGTTATAGAAAGAAATAAGCATATACATGTATTAATTTCTGAATTTTCTGATACTCTCTTCCCACCTGTGTATAGGGGCTTCTCATGGGATTTAAGAGCTCCCAGTTGCATTGATAACCCGCCTCATCCCTCCCTCCTCTCCCTGCCTACTTCCCTTCTACTCCCAGTTTCATAGTTATGGATCCCCTTTCTGTGTGAAAATTCACCTATGTTGAATTTATTTTTGAGCATAGCTAATTTCCAGCCTGTCTTAGATTTTACTCTAGCTTCCACATATGAGAAAAAACATTTGGCCCGTAAGTCTCTGAGTTTGGGATATTTCACTCAGCACAGTGTTTTTCCATCTCCATCCATTTGGCTGCAAATGCCATGCTATCATTCTCTCTAATAGCAGAATAAAACACTTTTTAAGTCTATTTATTCACTGAGGGGCATCTGGGTTGTTTCATAGTTTAGCTATTGTAAATTAAACTGCTATAAACATTGATGTGGCTGTGTCTCTGTAGTATGCTGATCCTAGCTCTTTTGGGAAAATATTTAGGAGTGGGATAACTGGGTCATAAGATGGTTCTAACCCTAGTTTTTTGAGGAGTCTCCACATTGCTTTCCAGTGTGGTTGTACAGGTTCGCAGTCCCACCAACAGTACGTTATTGCTCTTTTATTCCCACAAACCATCCAGTATCTGTTATTGTTCATATTCTTCATTTTTGCCACTCTGACTTATGTGAGTTGGAATTTAGTGAAGTTTTGATTTGCATTTCTCTGATTGCTAGTGATGTAGAACATATTCTCATATATTTATTGACTTTTTGGACTTCTTCTATGAAGTTTCTGTTTAGTTCCCTAGCCCATTTACTGGTTGGATTATTTGTGGTTTTGGCTTTCAGTTTTTTGAGTTCTTTGTATATTCTGGATATTAGCTCTCTGTTGGAGGTGTAGCACATATTCACTTATTTTAAATTATTCCTTTTTAATCTTATCTCCGCCACACACGTGCTACACCCCATGTATAATGTGTGGTCATGCTACAGTGACTACTAAAATGCTATGTTATCTTTCCTGTCACTTGCTAGTTATGTGGCTTTGGATGAGATACTTTTGTTCCTTAGAAACTATATTTGCAAATAGGGATTTAGGATTATGATAAAATATTCTTGCAAATATTTAGTGTTCAATGAGTAATAGTTATTTTTACTACTGATGTTATAATCAAATGAGAAGATATGCTACTCAGTAGGAGGGTAATCCTGGTTCAAGGATCTCATTTTATGTTCTTTTTAGGAAGTTTTCTTTATCAGAAAGAATGGTTTTTGTGCTTTGGGTGATATCATTACATTATACCTGGTGGAGGTGCTGTGGAAGTGTATGTGAAACATAGGATAATTAATTAATTAATATTTAGCAACCATGAATTTGTATGGCAGGGGGACAATGAGTTTTGTTCATTTGCTGTTTGTTTTTGTTTTCACAGAGTCATTCTTCCTTCCTACTAAAACCCTGATTTCAAGTTGGGAATCAATCCATTTCCATCAGGTGCAATATGGTGGAAGTATTTAGTTAGTCCTTCCTCATGGGTGGTATTTTTTAAGATGTCCTTTATTGTCACCCCACACTTATATATTGATAACTCTAGTAGATAGAGAAAAAGACTGATAAACATTTGACTTTAATTTCACAAGAGATTCAGTTCCCTGGGTGTACTTGCTCTGAGATATTTCTAATGGTGATTTTTACTTACCACTGTATGGTTTTCTTATTTCCTGCCTGTATTCAAATATGGTTCTGCAGCCTCTTGAAGGTTTGTGCAGCCTCTTAGATTCTTCATGTATAGAATACTGCAGAAATCTATGCAATAATTTAATCATTGTGTGTGACCTTCTACATGGTAAAATAAATAAAGTGTTCATAATAATAAACAGCTTTATAAATTTTTAAAAAGAAAACATGAAACTTCAAATTCCTTTTTAAAGTTGAAAATATGAATCAAAATAACCCCAATGTGCCAGGAATCATGGGTTATTAAGCTCTGAAATTAATATAACTTCAAAGGAATACTATTAGGGCCTCTGATGGAGACTGGAAAATTGCCGTATGTATATGGGTTGTAGCGCAATGTAAACAAAGATAATTGACTCAAGAAAAAAATACACAGGGAAGGAAACAAAAAGCAGAACTCTGAAGAAATCCTGTCCTGCGTGGCAGTGGTTGTTAGAGCGGATTCCCCACACAACAGGGTCAGCAGCACCTGGGAAATTGTTGCCATGCAAGTGGTCAGCCTGCCTCACCAGGGCTGCTCTAGAAACTGTGAGGTTAATGTGTAACGATATCAGTACAAATAATCCCCCTATTTTAATTGTGTGCTCAAGTTCAAGAAGCACTGCCATGTAGAAAATTAGAAGTTTCTTTCAATAATAATAGAGAGAGAAAACAAGCGACATTCTGTTTTATTAGCAATACGCAGTCTCCTGTGAGTGGAGATTTCAGGAGATGAATTTGGTGAAAGAGGCAACATTCAGACTTTGAAGAACAATGTTTATCATACAAGGGGAGCAGAATGGCAATAGATGAACACAGATTAAGAACAAAAGGTAGACAAGCTTCGGTTCAAACTTAATAATTAGAACATATTATTTAATTTACCAAATTTTCACAAGTTCAGATCTTAGCAGATGAGTATGAACAAATTGACATATTGAGTTACTGCGCTCTCCTAAATGATACGCATGTCAGTTTTAATAGTATAATATTAGCAAAGGGATAGGAAGCAACCTATTAAACTAGCATGCGTTAGTAAACTAACATTACACATTTCATTCAACTACCTTTTATTTGAATAAGTTTTTTATTTTATTTCTATTTGGGAATTTCCTGTTCATATCATTGGCACATGTTTTTTTAGAACTCAGACTTAGATTTCAGAGCTTTATATCACATAGTTTAACAAATTGTCTTTCATTCTTTTTTTCTGTGTGTGAAAGTGGCTTGACTCAAGCAACATTGTTAGCATAGCTTATGCTAAAGATGAGCAAATTAGTCTGCCTTTCAGCAGCTTCTAACTTTATTCATTATTAAAGTTGACTTACTTCAAATTTTGCTTGGGAAGATGAGCTATAATTTCTTCTTGTCTGGACTTACATTATCCATTTTTTTTAGAAGTATATAGAAATACAGTTGAGGGGGAAACACTATCCATTCGTTTTTTTAACATTAAAAGTGATTCTGTCTTTTAAAGATGAAAGAGAAGATACCTGGAAATGGAAGATGTACTCAACATCTAATAGTAGGAATTTTGGTACCACGAATTGAACCCAGGGACTTTCAACCACTGTCCGACATCACCAGTCCCTTCTATTTTTTGAGACAGGGTTTCTCTTAAGTTGCTTAAGGCCCCACTAAGTTGCTGAGGCTGGGTTTGAACTTGCAGTCCTCCTGACTAGCCTCCTGAGTTGCTGGAATTAGTTGTGCACCACTGAGCCTGGCCAGATTTACCTATGTATCTTTATGTTACATAGAGAGCTGAAAAATTAGAATAATATGGCTCTCTGTTTCTGGCATTTCCAAAGCAATCTATCCCAAAAGCTTTTTGGTAGCAATGAGCCGAGAAGATGTGTTTTCTGTAGATAGGAGAAACCTAAATTTAGAGGGGAGAAGGAGAAACTAAGACATACAATGATTTTTAGTTCTTCCTTCAAAATGTACCACAGAAATAAATCATTCTCTTATTTTTGAGAAGTAGTGAAGGGATTATAGCATGAGGTCTGGTATGGTTCTCCTAAAGGATAGTCCCCAAATCAGAACCACATATCAAGGGGATTCCCATCAGCTTTACCTCAATACGTGTCATGTGTCAGGTGGCATCTTGAGATCATATTTTTGTCTTGCAGATATTTACAATATCTTGAGATCATATTTTTGTCTTCCAGATATTTATAATACACAATAAAATATAGACATATAAAAAATTAGAACATAGGACATGGAAATGCTATTAATAGATATGTATTAGAGACCAGGATAATGAAATGTAAGGATGGAAAAGTATTTCTTCCTCAGTTGAGAAAGGGGAGAACAAAGTCAGATTTATATAAGATATTAAGACACTCAAATACCACACTATGAATGAAAAAAATATAAAATAATGTAATTAAGCTCTAATTCATTGACATGATTAACACAAATGCCAAATGCTCCTCTTTACCTCCTTATATTAAATTGCTTTTTCTTTATTTAAAATAAATTTTACCATGCAAATTTAAAGAATACAACATGACATTCTGATATATATAAAAAGCATATAGTGTACTATAATAAATTAATTTAACATATTCAACTCATGGAGTTACTTTATCCATTTTGTGTCAAAAGCATGATTCCAAACCCAATATAATCATTTTACTTATAGTCCACATGTTATATGTTAGAGCTCTAGCTATGTTTGTACTACATATCAGCTGCATTGTATCCTCTGATAAACATTTATCCATTTCCTCTGCACCCTGGCAGCCCGTTTTACTGGGTCTGCACTTATTTGCTTTATTATTTTTTACACTTATCAGATAAGCAAGATCATGCAGTGTGTTTTATTCTGTCTCTGGCTTATTTCATTTAGCATCAAGTTCACCAGGCTCATACAAATTGTAGCAAACACCAAAGTCCCATTCATTTTGGGGGCAATCCTTCGTAAGAGAGAATCACTATGTTGGTATTAAGTACCTTCGCATAATCTTGTTAGACATTTTCAAGTCTTCTTTGGCAAAACATCTGCTTAGGTCCTTTGTCAGTTTTCTAATTGGGGTATTTGATTTTTTAATAGCTAGCTGAGTTTTTTGTCAGTTTTGGATATTGGTCCTTGTCACATATTTGGTTGCAAAACCCAATCTGTGAGTTTCCATTTGATTTTTGGACTGTATCCTCTATTGCACGGAATATTTTTAATATAATGTGGTCTAATATATTTGTTTTTACTTTTTTAGCCTGAACCTTAGATGTGATATCCAAAAAATCCTTGCCGAGGCCAAAATTCAGGAATTTTACATCTATACTCTCATCTAAGAGTTTTATACTTTCTGGTCTTTAATCCATTTTAAGTTGATTTTTTGTGTGTAGTGGAAGAGAAGGATCCACTTGCATTATTTTGTATATGGAAATTTAGTTTTTTCAGCACCATTTAAAGAGACTATACTCTTCCCCATTGCATCTTCTTGGTGACATGTCAAATATTAGTCAAAGGCATATGTTGGGATTTATTTTGGGGATCTCTATCTGTTCTACTAGACTGTGTAATTATTTTTACACAATATCATATTTCTTTCAATTCCTGCAGCTTTGTAATATCATTTTGAATCATAAAGTATAATGTCTTCAACTTTCTTCAAATTTTTTTTGGCTATTCAGGGATTTTTATGATTACATAAGACTTTTAACATTTTTTTCTATTTCTATGAAAAATGTCATTGAGACTGTGATAAGAATCATATTAAATCTATACATTCCTTTGACAAATGTGGACATTTAACAATCTTTGTCCTGTTCAGAATCACAAGGCGTTTCTCCATTACTTTTTGTCTTCTTCAATTTCTTCATTTATATCTTACCATGTTTTCCATAGAGATCTTTCATTCTTTTTAAATTTATTCCTAACTGTTCTTAATGACTTTGTAAATGGTATCGTTTTCTTGACTTTTTCAAGTAGATTGTTATTAGGGTATAAAACTTATACTGATTTTTCTCTGTTAATTTGTATCTTGCAACTTCCAAATTCAATTACTAGTTTTAACAATTCATGTGTGTGTGTGTGTGTGTGTGTCTGTCTGTCTGTCTGTGTGAAATCTTTAGGGTATTTTGACATATAGGATCATGTCATATGCAAATGGAGATACTTTTGCTTATTTATTTCTGATTTAGATGTGCTTTTTCAATGTTTTCCCTCCCTCCTGAACTTCCTCTCTTCTTTCTTTCCAATACTGTGTTAAATTCAAGCGACAAGAGTGGGAATTCTTGCCTTTTACTGGATATTCTTGGAAAAGTTTTCAAGTTTTACCCACTGTTTATAATGCTAGCTGTGAGTTTTCATAAATGGATTCATTATGTTCTGCTAGGAGCCCAGATCCGTATTGAATGCTTCCTGGCAGGTGGAGCTGGGGGAATTACTGCTGGGGTAGTTGCAGGTTCTGGATGTCTAGGGTGCAGGTCATCTCAGCTTAGGTCCTAATTGGAGGGTGCACTAGTGACTAGGATGGGCGCCATGGAGATGTTGTGCAGTAGGTTGGCCTCATTTCTTGGGTAGAGCATAGAGGCAATCTGATCAGGCATGTTGCAATGGTGATAAAGCCTTAGAGACTGAGCTGTGCTAGGGCAACTCCGTCCCAGAGCAGGTACGACCAGTGGCTCCAGGCGCAAGACGGTTCAGAGCAGTAGCAGCGTAGGCCAGGGACAGACGTGGGAGACTGAAATGTTTGTGAAGGCAGCACAGCACATGGACTCTGGGAAGGTCAATCTCTGGCTTAGTCTCATAGCCTGTGAGGAGCGCTGGCCTTCGCAGCAGTAAATACTGCAGGTGTTTGTAAAACTGACCGGGCTGCTAAAATCTTCTTAGTTCTTCTTTTCACACGGAGGAAAGTCCCACTTCATACTGACTAGGAAAGTGATGATGGAGATAAGATTGTTTTCCCGCTTCTTTATACAGCCAACCTGGGTTTCTGTGCTCTACACAGTTTCTACTGCCTCTTTGCTAATTTCTGGTACTTAAAATTATTTTGGCAGACAAGTAGTTATTTATTCATTGCTTTATTTTATATTTAGGAAGACCTCACTTAACTAGTAAAATTTTTAAAATGCCCCTGGAAAAATAGATTTAAAAATTAAAAGGAGATGACACATGTAACCAATATCAGCAATTAAAAGAGGATTATCATTATAAAACTCATAGATATTATGAGGATCATAAAATTATATTGATAAAATATTGTTAAGCAACTTAAAAAAATGGAAATTTATAAAAAAAAAGCAGAAAAAATATTTTAAAGGTGCTAATATCCTAAATAAAAATATAAACTCAAGCTTATGGTAAAATGACAGTTCTACAAGTAAGTGTGAATGAAAATTATTGAATATTATCTTCTATTTTAAAAAAATCTTAAACTCAATATACAGCAATCTTCCTGGGCAAGTGAAGTAATAGTATGAGATAATAATTTTCGATGACCAACATCAATTAAATTAACTATTTGTTTGACTCTTTACTTCTGGGACCTTTTCCTAAGTAAACAATTCAAAACGCTGTGCAATCAAAGATTTCTGATCATTGATTATAATTGTTAAATTTACAAATAATATAAAAGTACAAGAAAAAGAAATGGTTGAAAATGAGGTACTTGTATACTCTGGAATAATATACAGCTATTGTGTATGTAAAAGATGTGATGACAGAAAAGTTCTTATATGTAGGGAAAATAAATCAAGATGTAAATAATTCTCAGGATTCCCTTTGTGCACCATTTATTTTCCATTTATCTCATCATCTATTAATTCATCTGAAAAATGTCATAAAATTAAGCTGTAAAGAAATACACAAAAACACATGTAAGCAGCATCTTTCCTGTGGGCTTACAAGGTGTGAAATTATAGTTTTTACTGTATTTTATCTAATTAGTAATTAGTTTTTCTTGTAAATCAGCAACTGATAAACATTAATGACCATAAGTGGTGAATTTAGATGTATAACTTTCATTTATCTTGTGTTTTTCACAACCCATTTTTATTATTTGTGTTTTTGTTTTGTTTTGGTAACAGGAATTGGACTTAGGGGCACTTAAACAATGAGCTACATCCGTTGCTTTTTTATTTTCTTATTTGACACAGGGACTTGCTAAGTTACTCAGGACCTGGCTAAGCTGCTGATGCTGACTTTAAACTTAAGATCCTTCAGCCTCAGCCTCCTGAACCACTGGGATTATAGGTATGCACCCCCATGTCTGGCCTATTATGTGTGTTTTAAGCAGTCAATTTTTAAACAAATGTATAAATATACAATAAACAGATTTTTAATCTATTTATCCTCATGGTTCTATTTACTTGAGTTTTTGAAGTTTTATTTTAGTTTTAATTGGTATATAGCAACTGCATATTTGTGGGGTACAATATGATGCTTCAATATATTGGATATTATACGTGAATGTATAGTATATATCACATAATGATCAAATATAGATAATTAACAAATTTGTGACCTCTAATATTTATTATGTGTTTGTTGTGAGAACACTAAAAGTCTTCTTTCCAGTTACCTTGAAATACATATTACCATTAGTCACTTTACTGTATTTGAGCACCAGAAGGTATTCTTCCTATCTAACTATAATTTTATGTCCACTGATGAAAGTCTTCCTATCCTCCTCCCCATAGTCTGGAAACCACTAGTCTACCCTTTATTTCAATGAGACAAACTGTTTTAGATACCATATGAATAAAAACATGCAATCGTTTTGTTTTCATGCCTGTCTTATTTCACTTAATATAGCAACTCCAAGGTTCATCTATGTTGCTGCACATGAGAATATTTTATTTTGTTCTTGGCTGAATAGTATTTCATTGTGAGTATGTGCTACATTTTCTTTATCCATTCATCTACTGAGAAACTTGTAGTATGATTCCATTTCTTGGTTATTTTAACAGTGTTGCAGAAACACAGAAGTGTAGATATCTCTAAGATTTCTGTCAGTTTGAGTCTGCTAAATATGACAAAGTATATATTTCATTCATTCTTGAAGCTGTAGTAAAATAATCTTTCAGCATATACAAACAAAGCTTTCAAAATTATGCAGAAATGAAGACATCAATGTTACATCAGCCTCTGTAGTAGAATATTTGCAGGTAGTGATGCTGTTTTGGGTCATAAAGATTTTTAGTAGATGGAAAGTAATGAACTCCAAGGATTAGTGTTGTGGGTGGTTACGAATGTTCAAAGACAGTATTTCTGTTGTGCAAGGATCAGTAAGTTCTATGTAGAGCAAAAATTCACTGGGGAGTAGAAAACACTATAGCAATTAGCCAGGCAACTTGATTACATCTTTCATAGTATTTTTAACAAGTTATTTTGCTCTATAGTATTTACTGAGCACAGCATAACTAAATTTGAGTTAATATGTAAAAAATAGAAATGAGGCAGAATAGAAATGCCCAGCATATCCAGATCATCTTAAAAATAATCCCTTTCCAAAAAACCAGCTGACTCCACTAGAGGTTATAGCATCTAATAACATGCCCAAAAATATTAACTAAAGATTTAGCTCCAGAAGCCCAACTTTAGCTGCTTTGGATCAAGCAAACTGTTACTCATGCATAAGACTGAGCACAAGGAAAGGGTGAAAAGTAATAAAAACATTTTAGAAGTAAAATATTATTAGAAAAAAATTTTAATCTGAGATCTTCAAAGTACTTTTCAATGATGAAAATACTTATTTACTTATGCTCATAAGGTTAAGGATAAAATAATATAATGTGGAAATGTAAATCTGGTAATCTGAATGCAAAAAATTATTGAAATTAAGAATCTCAATAAGTATTCATATCAGATGATTAATAAAGACAGCAGGTTTGAAGTCAGTCATTTGCTTTTGTATGCTATATTTACTTATATATATACATTAGGTTGAAAAGAGAGAGAGAGAGAGAGAGAGAAACAATTAATTTTATTTATTTATTCATCTGGCCTTTGTTTCTCTGACAATTTTGCATGTGGTACTGAGCTTTGAACCTGAGTCCTTGCACATTCCAGGCAAGCTCTCCAACCGCTGAGCCACCACTCCAGCCCCACATTTGATTTATTAATGTTTATCATTTTAAAAAGAGCTTTCATTTATCATAGTAGAATATCAGGAGAAATATTTGCTGTAAATTACCTTAAGTGAAAATTAACAGCTTCAGGTGTTTTTAGCTTGCTCTATTCTGGACTCCTTAGTAGCTCCATGTCAGCATTGAACAAGCAGATTTACAATAAAGGTAGCTGTGCAAACAAGTGTCCTAGAAGAAACTGGAGGAGACAGGCCCGGTTTGAGGTTCCATAAAACCCTGGTCTCAGAAAAATTAGAACTGGAATAATGTGAACAACTGTAGGCCAATAAATAAATAATCAGATTATTCAGATGAAAAGAACATATTCATAGAAAGTCTCTCAAGAACAAATGATATCTGAATAGACCTACACAGGTGAAATAGATTGAATTTGGCAAATCCAAGACTTCACACAAAGAAAATCCCACTTATGATTTGTACTAAACAACTTAAAGAATATTT
>PVKS010021945.1:0-34446 GCA_004027875.1 Aplodontia rufa | reverse complement strand
AAGCCACATCACTATAATACGCTGATTCTAAATCTTTTGGGAACATTCCCAGGAGTGGGATAGCTGGGTTGTAAGGTGGTTCCATCCTTAATTTTTTGAGGATTCTCCATACTGCTTTCCATAGTGGCTGAACCAGTTTGCAGTCCCACCAGCAGTGTAGAAGTGTTCCTCTTTTCCCACAGCCCCTCCAGCATCTGTCGTTGTTTTTATTTTTCATTTTTGCCAATCTAACAGGAGTGAGGTGGTATCTCATTGAAGTTTTGATTTGCATTTCTCTTATAGCTAGCATCCCCTTAATTTCTATTTACCTTCTCTGTCCAAATAAAATTGCATTAACACATGATATTAAAATAGAGCAAAATAACATTAGACTTTGGAGCCTTCAAAATTGACAATGAGAAACATTATCTAGCTAGTTGTGTTTACTGTCTTGTGTTTCCAGCTGGAATAAGGTTGGCCCAGGTCCTTAGGTATCTCTTCATCTTTGATTATACTTGGCAGACTGCCTTGCCCAGAGTGGTGACTTAATAAACATTGATGTATTAAGTCAAGACTTCTTTTTTACTGCAAATGTATGTCACAGCATGTTTTCATGGGACATTATGTTTAGTTGGGAATTATCCATGACATACTCAAGTAACTCTCAGAATAAGATTTATTGCCCATGCATAACAAATCATTTGAGAAACTCTTTTGAAGCACAAATCCCTGGGTCCCACACAGTGTCACAATAAAGATTATCTCTTAAGGGACATGAGCAAAATCTCAGTGTAATCCCCTGCCCCTCTAATAACTACCAATAGCTATTCTGCTGCAGTAGATTCTTAAGCCCAACTCTACCTCCGGTATATAGTGATGATTTAGTCTTTGGCTTAATTCAAATGATCCCTTGTTAGTATATGACGGTTTTTCATTAAATAAATTACTAACTAAATATCTAAATGGCATTTGTAAAATGGCTTAAAATTACATAAAAATAATTATTTCCAAGGGGCTGGCGTGTTGGCGCAGCAGTAGAGTGCTTGCCTAGTATGCACAAGGATTCAAACCCCAGCACCACATAAACAACTTATGTGTCAGAAAAAAAAAAACCAGATGAAAAAGTAAATGAAATTGATTCTCTCTTTCTCTCTCATTCTTTCTCTTGAAAAAAGTATTCCCAATTTGATTTCACTAGGTAATCATATTCTGACACACATATATGATGCATGTATTTTAAACCAACTGGAAAAATGGGCAATGGGAAGAGAGCTCACGTATTAAGCAATTTCCCCTTGTTTGATCATTTTTATTCTTGTTACAATTTAAAAGGTAAGCATTCTTTTGCCCATTTTACAGATTAAGAGAAAAATCAACATAAAGAGTTTTCATGATTTCTTCAAGTTTTCAGAGCTTCAAGGAGCCAAGCTGATATTCAAACACAGTTCTGGTTAATATGGAAATCTTTATATTCCTGCTTTTGTGTGTTTCTGGTTTGTGATTGCATTTGTCTTAAAGACAAGCGTAATTATAAGCATTTTGACCTTAAAAGTAAAAGGTTAGCTTATCAAATGAATGACATTAGTAAAGACATTTTTTAAACGAATTTTCAAAAACTGAAAGATAAAATATCTCCTACATACAAGCTATCATATCCATTGAAGAAGGTTGAAATCTTACTGTTTAAATAATGAAAATTCAAGTCCTCATGAATTATAGTACTTAGCACAATTGTGATGTTTGCCTGATAAAACTACAGTAGTGCTAAGGAAAGCTACCCACTTGAGTAGAAAGAAAAGGAAATATGCTATTAGAAGTTAAATAGCTGATGTTTTCTGTTTGTTGTGTTTTTTTCCCAAAATTGCCAGAAAATGTTGCTGAATCCACAAAGCTTTTGTGATCATAACTGGGACAGGATGTTTTCAAAGAATAACCAATTCCAAATCTTTCACACATAATGCATTTTTAAAAATACCAGCAACTCATAATTGCTAAAATTCTAAACATACTCTGGGAACAATTGCCTTTTTTTTCTAAAATATTAGGAAAAAATGCAGCTGTTGGCCTTTGTAATTGTCAGTAAGAAACAAACAAACAAAAAACCCACATATTTGATGTGCACTTTTTTATTAGAAGTTTCAAGGACAAATGTTATAAAAAGCATATTCACAGAAATGGGCCATGAAGCTGGTTCAGCCACGTTGTTAAAAGCCGGTTTCTCCAGTTCTCAAAATTCTTCCCAGCACCCTGAGACTCAGGCACTTGGTGCAAGGTACATTTTCTTCTCAGCCTGAGTTTGCTTCACCAGGTGCTATGCAAATATAAAACCTCATTATCCTCCTTGATAAGCACTCATTGTTGAGAACACAAAGACACCAGTCCCTTTCAATGCTTGATTTTTCTCCTCTCACACATATTTATATTTTAGAAAGACAATTTACATAGCATTTGAAAAGTGTTCACTGAATACTTATGCACCACGTTTCATACTAAACATTTCTGTAGATGGGGCTGAGAAAGAAAACTGAATTTTCTTTGTAGGCATGGGTCATAAGAATCATCAGTGCCATTGATTACAGACTGTTTAGGTTGAAAGTCAGGGAAAAATTTGCATGCCTTAAAGTTTTGTCTTTTGAAAAATGTGCAGATAAAATATTAGGAGAGGATTCATGGATGACAGAAAAAGTATACTAATTTTTTTTTTTACACGTTCCTGAGGATTTTTACATTCATGGGATTATTCTCCTTGGTAATGCTTTTCAGGATTGAACACAGGCCCTTGCAGGTGCTAGGCAAGTACTCTTCTGACTTATTGTCAGCATAAGAACTTTATAATGAAAAAAATTAGTATCTAGACTATGGAAACTGAAACTCAGAGAGATTTGGGAAATTCTTGGAGTCCTACAGCTAATCAGTGGCAGGGCTGGGACTGAAATCCAGGTTTCTGGCACGTAACTTCAGGCTGTCTGTACTGTTGCAGCCGTGAAACTCCCACAATCACTCTCCTACCAGAGGGTGTAAGGCCATGCACGCGTGCGAGTATATGTGTGCAGGTTTGAGTGTATGCACTGTTGATTTTCTGGTCCAGGATCGCAGCATACATAGGACTTTACTAATGCTACACAGGATGGCCCAGTCTCTGCTTAATATGCTGTGCAGTGGGGCTTGCCAAAGGCAGTTCAAAGTGATTCTTCCCTGTTTAATCTATTCTTTCCGAAATCTTCTCTTATTCAGAAATTTTATTCCAAAGCATTTGCTTTAAGAAGTGTTTGCTCTCAACAGAACATATGAGCTCCCTAAATGCTGAAAAGTAATAATCTCTTTAGGGAAATAAATCTTTGGGAGGGGCTGGAGCAGTGACTCAGCAGTTACGGAGCTCGCCTGGCATGCTCGATTACACAAGTTCAAACCCCAGCACCACAGGTACAACCTGTCTTTCGGAACAACGAAAGCCACATGAAAAACTAAATAAAATTGATTCTTTCTTTCTCTCTCTCTCTCTCTCTCACTGTCCCTCTCTCTTTAAAAAAATAAAATAAAAATGTAAATCTTTTTGGGTAAATTTTCTCTCCCACTTCCAATATTTTATTAAATGTTAGCCAAACACTCATGGAGGCTCTGTTTAAACTGAAGCATTGAGTTTCAAGATGGAGACTCTGTAAGGCAGACCACAGTTCATGTTAACCAAACAAAATAGCAAAATCTGAGTTAACAGGCTCCAGAGCAAATTCCAGAGGGCCTGGATTTGCCAGGAGTTGTATTTCTCTGAATATTTTCTGGGTTTCTAGGAAAATAAGTTCCTAAACTCTGTAAAATTTCAGTTGAACCAAGAGTGACCTTTGTGGGGGCCACAGGACTGCATGTATTCCGTGGAACTATGCGATTTATCACATTCATGGATGGATGTTTGGTCCCCTCATAGTGTCCTTGGTGCAGGATCCTTAGAGGGCAATGTCTAATTTGCCTGCTCAAGTATTGCTGTTGACATGTATTTTATAGTCATAAGATTGTTTAATCTTTGCAACCAACCTACATCTATATGTCAATGTTATCAATCACACTTTTTTAGATAACATAATTATAGCAAGAAAATTAAATGGAACACCAAAATCGCATAGCTTATAAGAAAGGGAACTGACAATCAACTCAGGTTGCCTGACTCTGGAGTCTCCATACCTAAGCAATGTTCTGTGTTGTCACTCAAAGATTGGAACAGCTAGGTCTGGTCAGAGGAATGAGGACAGATTCGTAGGTTAAAATTTAACAACATAAAAATTGAGATTGTAACCAAAAATAAATTCTTGACATCTTCTTCGGAACAAAGTTCATATTTTTACTTGGTTTTAACTTTTCTTTCCTGCAGAAAACCCTTTATAGTTTGTGGAGGGGCAGTGTGTGTGTGTTTGTGTGCGTGTGTGTGGTGTGTCAGGGGTGTGAAGAACTGGGATGTGAGGAAAAGGAGATAGAATTTTACAGGCAGATGAGTTGTTTTGATTGATAATGAAATGGATTTATTCAATTGCAATTTTAAAAGTCTCTTTCACTTCAAATAATATAGTGCAGAATTTAATATTCCTTTCACTTTGCCATTTTTCTTACAAAACTTTTGAAAAAGAAAAATGTGGACTTTTAATTTGGGGGTAAAATGGAGACCACAATCATGGATCTCACTTGGAGGTCATCTGCACCATGACACCTCACTGGGGCAGGGACTTCACAGCAGGACAGCCCTATGCCCTTCTCTGGGCTGTCCAAGACTACTCCAGCAGCTTACTCTTCCCGAACAGGCTGACATTTTATGGGGACTATTAGAAATGCATGAGTTCTGCTCATGAAATGTCAACTGATATATTAAGAAAGAGCAACTCACTATGGTCAAGAGCAGTAAAATTTTTCTATCTTTCACCCCATTCTGCTTCATAGATATATTGTCTATAGGCTTGTATCGCTTCAGATGAGATCATTTGATACCCAAAATACACATTTATGTAAAACTTTTGCAATAAGAGAGTAAAGACACTGAAAAGAAGTATCACTTTTTCTGTTTTCAGCTCAAAAACTAAGGTCATGTATATGAATTTTTGAATAGTCAGTAAATCATTCAAAAATCATTCTTGATGGAATGATGACATTTATATTCAACTTGCTTATTACTTTTAAAATATGTCTTCATTGCTTTTTCAAATAGATAACTTTTCAGAACTGGATACTAATACAAAAAATTACCTCCCATCATAAACAATTGAATGGAATAGCATTTTTGTATTGAATTTTAGTGTCAGTGATGCTGTCTCCAATTAAGTCTAGAAAGTCACAGAAAATAAGAATGCTTGAAAATAAAACATATGCTTTATATTTATGTAGCCTTTTCAGTCTCACATAACCGAGGAAGAGTTTCCACATGGAAAATGTGTTTGGGCACAAATCCGCCCTCTGCAGTACATTGATAACCTATAATTAACTTCTAGTTTGAGAGAATACAACACAGCGCTTTCCTTACCCATGTCTCAGTGCTTGGGTTGTGTAGCAGAGTGGTATGGTTCAGATGTGAGGTATCCCCCAAAAACTCATAGGAGAGACAATTCAAGAAAGTTTAGTGGTGACATGATCGAGTTATGAGAGTTTTGACCTGATAGGGATTAACGGGGTGGTAACTGTGGGCAGCTAGGGTGTGACTGGTGGAGATGGGTCATTGGGGGCATGCCTTTGGGGTGTATATTTGTTGGTGGTGAGGGCTGTCTCTCTCTTCCTGGTTCCATTTCCTGAGCTACTTCCCTCCAACACACCCTTCCACCATGATCTGCTGCCTTTCCTTAGGTTCAAAGCAAAAAATCAGCCATCTATGAACTGAATTCCGAAATCGTGAGCTCCTAAATAAACTGTTCCTCCTCTAATATTGTTCTCACCAGGTCTTTTGGCCATAGCAGTAAAAAAAAATCTCACTAAAACACAGATGTACCAGTTTGTTTTTAATTTCAGCATGTTACCACCACCTGGTCCCAAAGCTGTTGACTCTGCACAGACCACTGTCACTTTTCCATCAAATTCAATTCCATTTCCTCAAGACTGTCTGTTCCACTTTTTGTTACAAACACATGAAAGTAAGGACATCTGTAAGAGGGTGTCAGCAGACAGCTTTTCCCTGCTCTGCCTAATATGCAAGTGATGAGCAAGAGTTAAATTAGTAAATAATTTAAATGTAGTAAAAATAAATTTTTATTTGCTGGAAGAAGCATCTAAATATTATTTTAGATAAAAGTTAAAGAACCACCTTGAAGAAATATTGGAAGGTGCAATGCAGGGAACTCACAGAAAAACTTGAAGGTCTTCAGTCCAAAGAGTTATGGAGAGAATAATCACCTACTTGACTGAATGAAAAAGTTACTTGTCTCATTATTCACAATTAAAGATTTCATTCGTGAATAGCTTAGGTTTGAATGTGGAGCATATGACACAGTTTTGTTTGATATCAGTCCATCTTTTTTGTATTGTTGTTTTTATTCTAGAAAACAGATTAAATTACACTTAAGTGAGAATATGTTGTTGGAGTGGGGAAGGGAAATGACTTACCATGGAAAATGATATGACATCTTTCAGTGGTGCTTTAACTCATAAAATTGAAAGCAACTTGTGTAAGGCTGGAGTGGTGGCTCCATGGTTACAGCATTTGCCTGGCATGGTGATGATGTGGGTTCCAACCCCACCACCCTGTACACAATGACATGTTGGATCAACGAAAGTCACTTGAAAAACTAAACAAAATTGATTCTCTCAGTGCCCCTCTCTATCTTTAAAAAGAAAAAACAATCTCTCTACTACAGCAATATGTACCAGGGGTTACTGCAACTTCCTCTGTTGACCTACATTATTTATAAATATGAAATTATAGGAAAAATAAACTTGGGAGAATAAGTTCAAACTTACGTAAGTTGTTTCTGTTTCTTTGTATATTTTAGGCAGAATGTCAGGAGCCATCGCACATGTGGGAACTGAGCACCTGCTGTGTGCAGGACGAAGTGCTGTGCATGATAAGTGTAAAGACCCAGCATTAAAAGGAGGTGGCACAGTGCAGGGAATGACACTAGCTTGGGCTTGAATCCTGCTCTCCCACACGTACTCCTGAGTGACCATGGATGAGGTACTCTACACTCTGTTTCCTCATGTCCAAACTCATGATAAAAAGTTTCTCAATTGCAAGAATGTTTTAGAAATAACATGGTTATGCACCCAAAGCGTGCCATAATCTGTGTCCAGCAGTTAATGATATTCGTATCTTAGTATCACTGATTTAGCATCATTACTCTCATCACTGGGTTCCACCCTTCATGGGCTTCCAAGCTAACCTAGTAGAGGAGGATTTCACTAACGCAAACATGGACAATACTGAGCCATATCACCTCACAGGGAAATTGCTCAGAATATCACTAGAACTTGAATCCAAATTAGATGTGTGGAAAAACTACAAATGTGCCATAAATCAACCTATCTCCAGATGAAATCTTTTTCCTAATTGAAAAGACATTCGATTTAGTTTAGGAAACACAAGCATTAACATTTCTGAAAAACTACTTTTATAATATATGGCCAACAAAAATATTTAGAGAAGGCAAGAAAATTTTAAAGAGAAAAATGACCACAACCTAGGATCCCAATAGTCTCTGATGACCACTCTCAATATTTTAGTGCACTTCCTTCAGTCTCTATGATGTAGTTTTTATATGGTCAATAATAAACTAATACATTAAGTCGTATATCTACTTTTGATGTTACACAGTAATTAGCCACATCTTTTTAGAATTTTTGTTAATACCATTATTAAATATCTCAAATATTTTACAAGTTATTTGTGGATACATTATAAATACATATGGAAGAGCAAATGTTATCATGCCCGTTTTGTATTTTGTCTGACAAATAATGAATATGACCATAAACAGAGTGATATTATTCTGATGCTCAAACAGATGCATCTTAAATAAAAGAGACACTGTTATTTGCTAAAATTATTCAGAAAACCTGAATTAAAATAAGAATAAAATATCAGAGTCATTTGTTGACAAATGAGCAGAACATTATTAAGGAACACAAAAGTATTAGGTTACCTACCCCATAATTGCATGAACAAAAAATACAGATGGGAAATTACAGACTGTAAGACAGTGGTGCACATAAGACCACCTGAATAAGAAATGTAATTTTCTGTCTGAACCCAAGAGAACTTCACTATAGATGCTGAAAACTGAAGTCCACAAGAACAGGGTGACTCTCAAGGAGGATGAAGAAAATCACTATGTTGAAATTGTAGGAAATGAAGTACCTAAATGCAGGACAATTTGTTAGATCCCCTAATAATTTGCAAAGGAATTTCATGTGCAATATATTTCAAATTTTCAGAGAAAATGCTGAAAAATGCTCTTTTCTTTATGTAATATAATTTGATGAAGTTTTCAAAGAGTCTTTTGTACCTAAATTTTAGGTTTTCTATTAATTTTATAATTTTAAAATATAGTGGTTAAGAATAAAATGCCTGAAGATTTTATTTTTGCCTTCAAAATTAAGTGATCTATTGCCTTTTAAAAATGTTTTTGTTAGATATTCAGTAGATACTAAGTACCATTTTAAATAAAATGTGCATAAAGCAATATATTGGCCACTATCCTATATGAAGAAATCACCTGTAAACATATTGGAGTCAAACATAAATTTATCGTGTTGATGTATTTTCTGGTTCAGAATTTCGGACAGGGCATGGTGGGGTGGCTCAGCGATTAGTGACAACGTCTAGCTCTGGGATGCAAAACTCCAGAACCAGCACAGCCCTCTCCTACAAGCTCATTCATTCACGTAGCTGACATTTGGTGTGAAGTGGCTAAAATATTGAGGACTGAAGAAACTGTGGTTTTTTTTTTCTTTGGCCTCTCTCTTCACTATATGTTGTGTGTAGTACGTTAGCTGCTGAGAGCATGGTAACCACCTTCATGGTGGTTCAAAGGGCATGCTTTGATAGAGCAGAGGTGGGAAGAGACAGATGGGGATCATATCACCTGCGGTGGCCTAATCTCAGAAATTACATCGAGGCATCACCAAGGCAAAGATGCGTCCAAATTAGGAGAGGGGAACACAGGCACTACCTCAGTTGAAGACCGCCAACATCACACTGCAGGGAGAGCATGAAGGATGGACTGTACACTGCTGTGTCCATCTTTGGAAAATATAGTCTGCCTCAGGCATAAAATAAAAGGAGAGAAAAATAAATTTTAAAATGTTAATTTCTTAACTAATATTAACAGGTAAAGGGAGAACACCTTTCACACAATGCAAATATTCAGATCTAAAAAATCACTTATTTATTATAGTATATACTCATGATTTTTTCCTGATACAATATTTACTATATTGGATGCAATAAAATGTTTTTCCAGCTCCACAACTCATTCAATATTTAGTAGTTAACTTTCAGTGTTCTGTTGTAAGCAAGATTCTTCTAATTACTCTGTGTGTGCAAATTTTATGTATCACTTTTATTTATGTGTTGATTGTTAAACAATAATAAATTTAAATAAATAATAATCCATTATTATAAATAATAATAATGCATTTTTGAATAATAATAAATTCTTGTATTTGATGACTTGTAATTCATTACTTCACTAAGTTATGTTGCAATTCACCTTCCAGATCTGGCCCATGAGAGCCTGGGGGCCTCAACAATGTGGCTCATGTGTTCACATTATGCTACCATTGAATTTTCTGGCATGGCAAAATATTTCAGGCTCATCTTGCACCTGTGACACTCTAATGCTAGAATCCGTTGTCCAAGTGGCTGTAGTTTCTGTGTGTAAACACTTCATTGAAGAGCATAACGTTTGCTTCTCTTAATAATCAAGATGACTCATATGGGTGGGTCCTGTTTGGGGTGTATTCTGCTCTGTTAGTGTAAATAAATATGTTTTATTACCCCAAGCTAGAAATAACCAATAAATCTCACAATGGAAGTGCATTCATTCCATCAAACACTTTTAGACAACAGGAAGGAAGGAAATTGTTCACACATGCAACATTTGTGATCTAAAGAGCAATTAGGCTGAGTGACAAAAGGCCAACTGGGAAATGTCACGTCCTATGTGATTTTATTTATATGAAAGACTCAAAATGACAAAAGAAGGGAGATGAAGAGCAGAAGAGTAGTTGCTTCAGAAACGGGTGCGTTGGTGTGACAGAGCGAGGTGAAGGAAGGGGTGTAAGGGTGGAGCTGGACTTAATTCTGTATCTGGATTTTGGCTGTGGCTTCATGCAGGCAAATACAGCAGAATTGCAAAGAGCTCCACACACGTTTTATCAATGCCAAATGCCTGGTTTTGATACAGAACAAGCTGTTGTATGTAGCATAATCCTGGGAGAGCTGGGGGAAAGCTGAAGTAGACCTCTCTAATGTTTTTGTAATTTCCTATGAATCAAAAATTATTACACGATAAGGGTGACTGAGAATTGAAAAGTCTAAAAATACAATCAAATATATTATAGCTTAATAATTATTCTTTCATATTAGTTTTTACCCTGGTTGCTTATTTTTAGGAGTGTCTTAGTTATTTTTAGTGCTTGCCCTTCCTGTAAAGTTTGGAATTAAGTTAATTTTAATTAAAAATATTATTTTCTTTGACATTGCATTGATTCTGGGTTTATTTTCTACAGGTTTTCACCTTTCCTTATGACAGTATTTTTATATTGAATAATTTAACTAAAATTTTCTAATTGTTAATGATTCGGGGTTAGTTTTCACTGACAAACAATATAACTACATAAATGTAAAACATTTTGTAATTTCAGAAATATGTTCAGAAATATTTTTCAATGTCTGAATGAACACAATATGCAGACCAGAATACTATACTCAGCAAAACTCAGCTTCAAAATTGATGGGGAAATAAGAACTTTTCATGATAAGATCAAACTTGCAGCATTTGTAAACAGAAAACCAGCATTACAAAGAATTCTCAAAGATAAACTGCAGATACAAGAACAGGCAAACATTCCTCAACATCCACAGACAGATGAAATTAAATAAAGGTGTATATTATCAACAGACAACCAAAACAGCACAGAACTTACTAATAAAACACAATGACAGTGAACCACAACCACATAACTATTCCAACACTGAATGTGAATGGTCTCAATGTACCAATCAAAAGACATAGACTAGCAGATTGGATAAAAAAAAAAAACAACCCCAACAATATACTGCTTTCCTGAAACCCACATTTCAGCCAATGACATCCATAGATTGAAGGTGAAAGGGTGGAAAAAGAATCTACCAGACATATGGCCCAAGAAAGCAAGCTAGAGTTGCAATTCTTATACCTGACAAAGTGGACTTCAAACATAAATTAATCAGAAGAGAAAAAGAAGGCATCTACATCCCAGTAAAGGGAACAATACAACAGGAAAATATAATCATAGTAAATATATACTCTCCAAACACCAACACTCCCAACTATGTGGAAAAATTAATTCAAGACATAAAACCACCAGTGGACCTCAACACGTACTGGCAGATTTTAATACAACTCTATCACCAATAAACAGATCATCAAAGCAAAATAACAATAAAGAGATTTCCAGTCTAAACATCACAGTGAATCAAATACACTTAACAGATATGTACAAAATATTCCACCCTAAATAGGCAGGGTATACCTTCTTCTCAGCAGCACACGGATCCTTCTCCAAAATAGATCATATTCTAGTTCATAAAGGAAATATCAGAAAATATGAAAAAGTAGAAATTATTTCATGCATCCTATTAGACCATGATGCCATGAACATAGCAATTAATAGCAAAAATCATCACAGAAAATACAAATATATATGGGGATTAAATAACACCATATTAAATGAAGAATGGATCCATACATATGAAGAACATTTTTATATACATGACTATAGTATATACAGTGACATACTTATAAATACTTGAATGTACCTTGCTTTATCTTGGTTCCGACCTTTTCCTTTCTCCTCCCTTCCTATCATCCCTTGTTATTCTTTTATATATATATATTGACCAATAGAATTAAGCACTTACATTTTTGTAAAGCCATGCACTATGCACTATAGCTTGTTCAAATATTTTATGCAGTATCTTGTAACTGTGTCTCATAAATATTAATAAGTTGCATTTTTTATAGAAAGAGGGGACAGTGAGAGAGAAAGAAAGAAGCAATTTCTATTTTGTTTTCATGTGACTTTCACTCCTGGGACACTTCGTTGTGTATGCAGTGCTGGGGTTTGAACTCGCATACTCGCACATGCCAGGCAAGTACCATAACCAATGAGCCCCCACACCAGCCCCAAGAAATTGCATTTTTGTTCTGTGGTGTGAATCCATAAGTTTATCTACCTTTCCCCAAGCCTGGGTTTAGCTCCAGCTACCACAAATGAGGGAAAATATTTGACCCTTGACTCTTTGGGTTTGGCTAACCTCACTCAGCATGATTTCTTCCATTGCCATCCATTACCATCAAATCCATAAGCTAAATCCATAATTTAGTTATTGTAAATTGAGCTGCTTTGAACATGGATTTTGCTGTGTCATTATAATGTCTAATTGTAACTCCTTTGTGAAAATACCCAGAAGAGGGATAGCTGGGTCATATATTGGATCTATCCCTAATTTTTTGAGTCTCCACACTGCTTTCCAGAGCAGCTGTACCAGTTTGCAATTCCACCAACAGTGTGCTCGTGTTCTTATCTCCCCACAACCCCTCCACCATTTGTTATTGTTTGTATTCTTCTTCTTTGCCAGTCTGACTGGCCCATTTAACTTTGCTTAGATAACAGAAGAAATTTAGTCTATTTATTCTATGCCCTTTTTATCTTCCTTCCCTCACTCTCTCTTTGTGTTTATTTGGATTGCTATAACAAAACACTAGATAGCTTATAAACAACAGGTACTTATTTCTTACAGTCCTGGAGTCTGGAGAAACCAAGATGAAAACCCTGGTAGATCTGACATCTGGCAAGGACCCATTTCCTATTTCATAGGTGGTCCTTTTTCACTGTGTCCTCACATGGTGGAAACAGGGAACTGGCTCCCTTGGGTTGATTTTATAAGGGCACCAATCCCATTTATGAGGATGCATGCTCGTGACCTTATCTCCTCTCAAAGATCTCACAACCTAACACCATCACCTAGGAAATTAGAATTTCAATATGCAAATTTTAGAAAGACACAAATTTCTAACCATAGAGTTTTGATTAAAAATGATTTTTATGATTGTGTATTTTCCCTCTATTATTAGATTTTCATTTATTTACTATACTGTTAGTTGTTTAAAAAGAGATAGAAGTTATTACTTTCATCACTTTTTAAACAATGCAGGACTGTTAGAAGACTTTGGAAATATTTCTTCTCCTACTTAAAAAGTTTTACCAATGTGTATAAATTTTTGCTTAATAATTTTTGAAAAGTTCTTGTATATATAAATCTTTTGATTTAAAATCTTTTGTAAAATTTATGGGATCATGAGAGGTGTAGTTATTTTTCAACCAATATTTAGACTTAAATCCTTGAGAAGGAACAATTTCTGGTCAATGTCTTTCACACTAAAATATAGCCGTTTGGAATTATAAACCAAAATCTGACATTTTCTTTTAAACTAGATCATCTTCTCTCAGGAATCCTCCCAGCTCCGCTGTCTCCCTGCACCCCATGTTTTTAAGAGTAGAGTTCTGTCTGCCTTCTTTGCTTCTCACCTCCATTAGTTTTTTTGAACTTGAAAATATCATGTGACTTTATTTTTTTATTTGTTCTACATAGCCTTACATATTGGAGGGAATCATGGTTACAGAATCATGTATACATGGATATTGACAAATGGGCAATCCTATGCCAGGGTCTCCCCACTTTGTCCACTCCCCATTCTAATGTCTTCTCTGCAACACCTCCATGTTACAGACAGAAATAAGCATACACTTGTGTATTAATTATGAAATTTCTGATCTTCTCTGTCTGCTTGTGTATAGTTGGGCTTCTCATGAGAGTCCAGAGTTCCCAGTTGCATTGATAACTCCCCTAACTCCTCCATCCCCTCCCTGCCTCCCTCCCTTCTTTCCCCACCTTCATAGTCATGGTTCCCTCTGCTTATGTGAAATTTCACCTATGTTGTTTATTATTTAAGCTTAGCTAACTTTCATCTTGTCTTAGACTTTACTTAGCTCCGTTTTTGCTTCATAAATGATAAATGCCTTATGGGGCAAAGGGCACCTGAGTATCTGACTCTTCTTCCTTAGCTTTCTGTCTCTGGGCTTAGCAAGTTGTGAGCATCTCGTATCTTTCCAGCACCTTCAAACAGCCTCTTCTTCATTCTCTAATTTTTTTCCATTATTTTTAGTGATATAAATGGTCTGAAGCAAACAAATCAGCAATTACTACACTATAACTGTCAGACCTCTCTGAATTTAGTGCACATAATTCCAGATTGTTCTAATTCAAGCTTAAGTATTATCGTCAACGTATCCACCACATTCATTCATATAGTCTATATACATCCTGCGAGCACAGTGTTTACTAAACATAAAACTGCAGTGTAAAACAAATTGTTAAAAGTGACACAGTCTAACTCTCAATCTTCAGTAACTTATTGTGAAAGTTTAAAATTAGCATTTAGATAAAAGTAAATATTATTAAAATTATAAATACAAATACTAAAATTCAAATTTAAATCATATCGATCTGATAGTATCAGATGGAGTGACCCTTCAAATCCATATTGGGCAATTTTAATAATACTTACACAATCTATTTTGTGTTTGTAATATTTCTTTCCTGTCCTACAATAAGAAAATGGAGACTCTTAGAATTTCTTGCTTATTATCTCCCAGATTCCCAGGTAGAAGTATTGAATCAAAGTTTTATTTTCTTATTTATTTATTTATTCATTTATTGGCAACACTGGGGATACAATCCAGGGTCCTACATATGCTAGGAAAGCACTCTATTACTGAGCTTACCTGCAGCCAATAGACTAAAGATTTGAACACATATTGTGTATGTGTGTATGAGAAATAGAGAGAGTATGTGTGTGCATGTGTGTGCGCTTCCAAAAATCATTCCATTCTATTAGAATCCTTCATTGTGCAGCATGTATTCAGAGAAATTGCACATTTTTTCTCTATTTGGGTGATGACAAGGGTAATACTTTTGCCCCTTGGCTCTACATAGAACAGAACCTAAGTAAGTCCATAGAGCAAATCACCTGTTCCTGTTATTCGAAAACCTCCAGCACACATGTCAATTAGCTTAGCTTCTCCCCTCGATCTTCATTCTCAGTGAATTTCTTCTGTTATACTGTTGCCTATAGAAAAGGTATCACATGTCTCTCTGCTGTGTGAATCACCAAAACTGCATGGCTTGTGGGTTAATTAGGCTGATGTCTCTAAGTCAGTTGTTGCTTCACTGTCATCAGGACAGAATGATATTTTTCCATATTAGGAAGACAGATACTAAATGATTTTCAAAATAGAATCTTAATCAACCCCTACCATTTTTGATGAATTTAAATTGTGTGAAAGTACAAGTAATTCTGAAAATCGGATAGGAGGATGTTCAAAATCCATTTAGAAATGATGGCATATGGCTGTGACTTGAAAGTGACAGGTGCAAAAAAATCAGATTATGAATCCGTGGATTTAAATTAAGGAATTGTGTTTTTTTCAACACACCACAATGAGATCAAGGAATAAATGAGGTATATATAACATTGACTATCATATCATTATACACTATGTAATATTAAATATATGATGTTATAATAGCTTTAGCAAGTCTCAACTAAGTTGTATGTTTTGCTAGATTTAATTCTATGTAATTAAATTATTTTACAAATCAGACACACCTGCCACTTTGTCATACATTAACGCAGTGCTATTCTTCACACTTTGCATATAATTTAACATATTCATTTAGGAAAAATATCTGTGGACATTTTCTTTAAGCATTTTAGCTCTAAAAAATAAACCTCCCCCTTCTCTACAACTTAATAAACTTCATCAACCCTGGCAGACATTTTTACTAGCAGCTCTCCTATTTAATATTCAGCCCTCAGCTCACATATTCCATCATAACTTCCTTTCATTTGGAGATAAGATGATATCTTCTTTCTTCCATTACCTACAAAAATATGCCTGAATTTCTGGTAACATTGGCATGTGTACATATGTAAGTATATATAGGTCTGGAAGACAGAAGCAATTTATTATTCTGTTTGACTCAGATTTCTTAAGATAATTCTTTGTACATATCTATTCAATTAACATTTTAAACAAACCTGAAATGTAAGTAGAGTTTATATTATTTCCAGGATTTGTTATCAACCACATAGCTCTGTCCATTCAATTATTTGTTAATTTATTCATTCAAGTGGTCATCTATACTAATTTTAGTTTATTCTTTTATAAATATTAACAAAGTATCTACTAAAGAGGCTGGAGCAGTGATGGCTCAGTGGTTGTAGCACTTGCCTGACATGCACGAGGACCCCAGCACCACGTTGTACAACTAAGTGTTGGAGCAACAAAAGCCACATGAAAAACTAAACAAAATTGATTCTCTCTTTCTCTCTCTCCCTCTCTCACTAACCCTCTCTCTAGAAGATATATATAAATAAATATATACATATTTATACATATAAACTAAACATATATTTATATATATATGTGTGTATATATATATATACATATATATATATGTATATATATATATATAAATGTTGTGACATTTGACCAGAGATGTGTATTACAAGAGACATTTGGAAATATAAAGGTGTGGAGAGGTCAGCTGGATGGAAATGTTACAGGGGAAGTGAACAGTTCGGTGTGGATGGAGTCATACTCTGACTCCTACTAGGTCAGCGTTCACCTGGATGAGCCCATGGCTCAAGAAATAAAGGCATAAGAGCAACCTAACCCATTCACTGCGACCGTTGCTCTAATGCAAAGCTGATCCACTCAGCGCCAAGGAAGCTGAGCTCAACATATGGCTAACCAGAGCTTCTTCTATGGGGGAACGTTCACAAGAAAAATGAATGAGATCATTTGTAGGTAACTATGTGTCACTAAATCCCTTTGTTGATTGTGACTAATCAAGGAGCTGAAATGTGCACCACACTCAGAAGCAGTCTTAAGTTCAAGTTAACTATTTTAGGTTTTATTCATATTCTTTCTCTCATGATCTATTTTTTTTAACTGTGTGTTAAAAGCTTCCCAAATCTCTCCCAGACCTTCCCCTAAGTTTAAATAACCAGACAATATGTCATTCTGTCAAAAATGTACTATTTACACTATTTTGAACCAGTTTCTTCTCATTCTAATGAATTAGTCGCTTCTTCATTGGGTAGCTAATGAGCTTGATGTGCTGGGTGACCTTTAGCTGAACCCTGGTGGTCACACTGCTTGAAGAACCTTAGGGTCTTGGCTAAACTAATTTTGTGGTCCCAAGAATATGAAATGTTAGCAGTTCAACTAAGTATCTCCAGGATCTCCAGAAGTTTTAATTGACAAGTTTACCTTCTTCTAAGTTCACTTATCTATTTTCCATTCAGCCCAATCTGTCTGTTCTCGTTCTCTCCTTCAGTACAAAAGAGTGTAGCATCTGTGTTATCCCTTCAGTAAATACTCCCACATGACCCAAATCATGAATGAGCTTTGGAATCAGCTCCCTGAACACCAATTTTACTCACAACCACCCAGCTATCAAGCTCTCTGCTGGTGGCACAGGGCACAGTGGGATCACCATCATCTTCTAGTGAGAAGACGTCTAAGATTCTGTAGGTGCACATTTGCAAGCAGAGATTAAGCCAGTGGCTGTCACCGCACAAGAATCAGTCGGATGTGAGATACTGACGAGCCAGGATTGCAGGATGAGAACCTAAGGGAGTGAGTCTCGAACAGAGTGAGAAACCAGAGGTGAGGCCAAGGTCTAAGACCACCCAGGCCAGAGAATGGCAATGCCATGGACAAAGGCAGAAAACGCAAGTGTTGTCCTGTCTGAAATTGGGACTTGAGAAAAAGTGATGAAGAGTGCATCATTTCGTGTGACCGTGACCGTGAGAAGGACATTTGGGGAAAGGCCAGAGCTAGAGGTTAGGTCCATGGGTTATTTGTACTGGGTAACTCATGAGCTTTAATGCTCTTTCTTTCTTTCTAGAGAGAGGGACAATGAGGCAGAGAGAGAAAGAGAGAATCGGTTTTATTTAGTGTTTCATGTGGCTTTCCTTGCTCCGACAGTTCGTTGTGTACGTGGTGCTGGGGTTCCAACCCACATCCTTATGCATGCCAGGCAAGCACTGTAACTGCTGGGCCACCACTCCAGCCCCTTTGATACCTTTTTAAAGAAAAAGCTTCTAATATGAAGTCCATAATTCCCTATATCCTGCCCTTTCTGAGCATACTAGTTATTAGTAAGCATCCTACTGAAAATTCTTCTAAAGAGCACCATAAGAAAATGTTACCCCAGAAAGACGCATTGCATGTGAGGGCCAGTGTCAGAAAACCCACGAGATCTCATTCTGACAAAGTTCTCTGCAGAATCTGAGTCTCTGAGGTGAGGCGCTCTGTACTGGAAAGCTACTCACCTTGCACAGCTAGAGATAGTCTCGCTACAGCTTGCTCAAACAGGTCGTCATGGGCTCACTGGATCCTTATTAAAATAATTTTTGAATAAGCGCATTTTTACTCTGATTCAGTAGAATCCACTTGAATTGAGGAACCTATTGTTGATTCCACCATGCCCTGGCACCCTGTTCTCATGCCCTCTAGCCCATCTGTGAACTTTGGTTCTGAAGTGAAATCTTCAAATCCCCTTGAATTTAACAGCCTTCTGGGGGGTTGAAAACCACTCCTGCAACTACACTGTAGTTTTAGTTTTTTTTTTGTTGTTGTTGTTATTTTTTAGTTGTCCTTAAAGTGATAATTTAACTAACTTGAGTCTGGATTGACATTTTAAAAAAATAATGCTTTAAATATTGTGAAACTGCATGCATTACAAATATAATACTACTATTCCACATACTAGCTTTTTCAACATAATGGGATTTTTTTGATATCTCTAGAAAATTTATCTGTATTTCCTTCTTTTCATTATATTATATGAGATTTATATTCTATGAGATTTCCATGGTAATGTAATCTTGTGTTTACAAATTTATGTTTATTTTATGCATATAAATATCTTTTATAATATTTTTATTGTTTAACGAAGCCTATTTACAGGGAGCACTTCTTTAAAGAAAAATGTTAACAAAAATTAGCCTACTCATGTATAGGCCTCTACTCACCCTTGGATATACATGCAGATTCCTGAATAATATTAATTTTCATCCATGTTTGCCATTTCTCTCCACCAGCCCAAGCTTTTGAAGCTAATAAGACCAAGGTTTCTGGAGGAAGGATTCCAGTTTTCTCAAGACTCTGAATGCTAATAGATTTTGAAGACATTACATATCTTGTTCTAAACATGTTTCCAACTCTCTGCTCTCCGCTTTGTACAAACATTAACTGTTCACTTATTTTAACTTTATTTTAAATTATTCCCTTCCTAAAACATAATGTAAAGTTTATAAAGACATAGATTAAAAGTTTATTTTCAAATATTTTGCATGCATATATATGTATATTTATATTTTAATTACAGGCATATTCTTGAGACAATTAAAGTTGAGTTTTCAAATTATTTTTGTTACCTAATGAAATTTAGATAAAAAACAAACTTTAAATGAATCACTGTTTTCAAGGACTTTCTTATTTTGCAAAATCATCTAACTATCATCTACTGTAAATTGTTCTACTAAGTCCTTACTGGCCTGGCACTTCTTATGAAGGTCTTCTTGGAGTTGTCTTTTCTCTCCTTTTCCACAGGAGTTTTTTCCAAAGCCTTTTAGGCAATTCCAACAGAACCTCCTCCAGGAAGCCTTCCCTGGAGCTGACCACCGTGTTGATTTAATTAGGTCTCAAGTTTGACTCTATAGCAAAGTTCCAAGTGGATAACCAAAAATGCTCTTTGAATTTTAGTTAATGATTTTACTTAATATGGACATGCAGGCAAATTTTTATATGTAGTTATGTCTTGCTTAGAGAGTGAAAGATACTTTGGTCACTGGTTTCAAATAGGGTTTTCCCAAAGGTTTACTACGAAGAGAACTCAACTGAATAATCAAGTGTATCCTTTAGTTACCCATGAGCTTCAATTACACCCAATACGTACTACCTGAGGGTCTACTAGGCTTCTCAAAGTGCTGCACAGAAATAAAAAATCTATGATCTTACTGGAGTGTGCAGACAAAAGAGCAGGGGCTTTGGAGCACGATGTTTGAGAAATTACTTACATTTTGACTCCATCATCTCAGCTTTACAGTAAGTCCACCCCTTTCTTAAAGATTCAATTCCCCCTCATTTCCTCCAGTCTTTGGGTTCCTTCAGGCTAAGGGTTGTCTTGGTTTCTCCATCTCCAACTCAGCACCATGTCTAACACCTAATCATCACCCCACAAAGGGATGGGATGAACAGGTGCGTAACAGAATCAAAAATGCTCCCGAGACGAGGCATGACCTGTTAGAGCTGATACCAGTAAGGACAGATTCCCAGAAATGATGAAAATTGAGCTTGCCACCAAATGTCACATAGGACAGAAAAAAAAGTGAAAGAAAACTCTAATTGTGCTTCTCCTATGACAAATGGTCCCCTTCACATTAATCACGAGAAAGCATCTTCTGGGTGTAAAAGCATATGAACATTTACTAATAAATGTAGCTATGGCAAATTTTCCCAAATGCCTCACATCCATGCAGGATTTGTGTTGGTTTAGCCTATTAAGCAGTAAGTATGTGATCAGCTGCCTATAATGCCAGAATTAAAAATAGTTGGAATTTAATTACTTAAAAGTAATCTCTGCCTCTTCTCATTCTCCCACTTCAAATCAGCTGAAGCTAAAATCAGCCTGAGAAAATGGGTTTCATGGGTTCTCACGCCCTCTCGTGGATACTCTAGTTAGCAGCATAAATCCTGTAACCCTGAAATCTTGGGGGGAGACAAGTTGCCCCCTGGAACCCTGAGCCACGCGGGTGATGGTCTCCCAGGCATGAACGATAAAGTAGCCACTAACACATCTGACATGACAGCTACTTAACAATCAGCTATTTAAATGGATCCAAAAGAGGTTAAATAATGTTCTTTCAGAAGCACCAAGACCTTGGCCAAGGTATTACTCTGAAAGAACAATCCTCTTTTCATAAATGAATATATTTTTATATACTATAAATTCACACGAATACCTTGAAGAGAACATAAATTAATTTATATGAAAGTATTACATCATCTAAGTGAACAAAAGGAATACATATAGCATTACTAAACTGTATGGTATATAGTTCAAATAAGAACTATTTAAGTCTACTCAGTAGAATAACTTTATTATCCACAGAAATAGTGATAGCTTCCAGCATGGGGGGTCAAACCCAAAGCGGAGAAAACTGCTATATTTTGTGTAAAGTTATGCAACTATTAAAAGAAAAATTCAGGCAAATTAAATTGTTTCTTTTCTTTTATTTCTTTCCCTGTTTTTTTTAACTGTGATTTTAAGGATACACCTTAAAATCAGGG
The DNA here is from genome assembly GCA_004027875.1 of Aplodontia rufa. NCBI lineage: Eukaryota > Metazoa > Chordata > Mammalia > Rodentia > Aplodontiidae > Aplodontia > Aplodontia rufa. The sequence goes on along the minus strand of PVKS010021945.1, from coordinate 12,813 downwards.
TGCAAGATAAGAAAGTGCTCTAACACTAAGCTTCACCCGAAACTAAATTTTTTTTTTAAGACAGAGGGACAGTGAGAGAGAGAAAGAGAGAAACAATTTTTATTTTAGTTTTTCATGTGACTTTCCTTGCTCAGAGACTCCTTTGTGCACATGGTCCTGGGGTTCGAACTCCCATTCTGGCACATGCCACACAAGTGCCATAACCGCCGAGCCACCGCTCCAGGCCACGAAACCAAGTTTAATAGAGTTTTATTCAGCAAAGAACCTTTGATGAGTTCAGTAGTATTCAGACCAGGAGAGGATGGCGATCTCCCAGGGAGTATTTATGGATGGGAAAAGCGAGTAACATGTGGAATGGATTTGGTTGGTTACTGTTGGGCACTGCCCTCTTGGGAAATGACATGATGAGACTTTGCCTTCTATGGACCTGTTCTGGACAGTTGGCAGCCTGTGGTTGGCTGAAGCTCTGCTGCTGTGATTCTCTGAGACGCAGAAACTGATTATGAGACTCTGGTGTGAAGTTAGGCTGTGGTTTATGTACACACTAATTTAGGTTGAAGTTCATCACTTGGGTTCCAGATATAGGAACCGGAGGGCAAATTTAATTTCATTTAATACTGCTTTTTTACCAAATATAGACAAGCCAAGTAAAACAAGATCTTCAACTCAGAAGGGAAATATTTATTCAACAAACTTTTGGATTATTAGAAGTGTATTTATTCATTCAGGAAGTGTTTAAAGAAAATATGCCTAGGGATGGAGAGGTGGCTCAGTGGTAAAGAGCTTTCCTGGCACGTGCAAGGACCTGGGTTCCATCCCCAGCACCACAAACACAACCAAATGGAGGAAAAGCAAAAATCAGATGAAAAAATAAAATTGACTTTCTCTCTCTTTTTAAAAAAAGGAAAAAAGAAGAGAATATGTCTATGTGAGATATTAATTAGTCTAAGACTAGGGGAAACAGGTGAGTTTCCTGACATCCTAGGAAATTAACTAAACTATGTAAATATTCATATAAATGTAAAGATGGGGCTGTGGTAAATGTCGGAATTTGGAATACAGATGTGAAGGTGTTTAATAAGGAACCGTGCATAACTCAGGAGGTTCTGAGAAAGCATCACCTCTGCTGAAACCTAACAGCAGGCACTTTGTGAAGTAAGTGTAGAGAATGTATTCTGGAGGAAGGGAAACACTTAAGGAAAAGCAGCATCCGGAGGGAAACAAGGACTTCGAAGGACTGAAAAAGTCAGAAAGCAAGAGGAAAAGACAGTTTTCAAAAAGGCAGGAAAGCTTGGGCCATAGAAGACTTTTATTCTTTATTCTTAGAGTTTCTCTTTTTAAAACTTAATTACGTAGCTTTTCTCTGGACTTTAGAAGCTGAAAAGTAGCTTTAATCAACAACAAGAAAAAAATTTCATTCAGAGCAACACAGTGCAGCCACGACATACATACGCATAAAAGTACACACACGTACGCTGGTATATCTGCTAACTGTGATAATTAAATGTTTCAGAATAAAATTTACTTTACTTTTTATTGATTGATCAAATTCTTAATCACATAAATCTATGGCCACAGTTACATGTTCTATAGAAGACACATTATCAGCATCAAAAGACACTCTGCTGCTACTTCTGGCAGATTCTCGTGCGTTGAAAGCTCTAAGGTGGCTGGATTCTCAGTTACCTGGCCCTTGTTCGTCCCTCTCCCAGCAAGAGTTAGCTGGATCTAGCTGGTGATGCTAGAATTTGCAGAAGTCATGGAAGGTCGCTTTTGTACTTGGATTAAAAGAGATTGTGCCTTGTCTTCCTGGCTTCCACAAGCTGGCTCTGGTGCAGGGAGCCAACTGCCAAGGAGCCAAGGAAATTTACTGCCAACAGCCAGTGGGACGTGAGGACCCCGTCTCACAGCACTGGATGTGCTGACTCAGTCGTGAGAGCCACACAGAGTCTGTGCCCAAGGGGAAGCCTGAGACGACCTTGACCTCCCTCAACATCTTGATTGCTACCTTGTGAGTACCTGGGAAAAGCCCTTAACTTGTCTGGGACTGAGGTTTCTTGGGATGCAGGATTTCTGGTTTTAAAACCAGATGAGTCCTGGGGAAACCAGAATGAACTGCTCAAACCACTGGTAAGAGATCCTAAGCCATAGCACCTGTGAGACCTTCTGCAAACCAGAGATGTCACTTGATGAAATGATGATTAACAGGAGTAAAAAGTTTTAGCCCAATTGGATTTTGATCTTCCAAGACTTATGCCAAGATGCTTTCGGTCCCTTTCATGATTATGAACCAGAAAGAAAAATTCACATTTTCTTTCAAGTCAAAAATAAAGCCTAACCTGCCCATTGTATATTTAATAGAGTATAATAATGGGTAAAATGATTTTGATTTTGCGGTCAAAGATATTTAGAATGAAGTCAGTTATCATATAATCAAGTTAGTTTAAATAGCTTTTCTGATTTCATTTACATAGAAATAACTTCAAACTCAGTTTTTATTTCATTAAGAATCAGGGATAGGAAATTTTGTATCTTACTGATTTACTGAAGGAAGAAATTATGACAAAGTTATGAAACTTTATGAAATATCTAATTGTGTCTATAATTAGTAAGTAGACTTGCTTGGATGTGAAAACACGGTTTGTAGCTGATAGATACTAAGCCCTGTGAGCTAGTTAACTAAAAGACCAAGTTGTGAGACAAGTCTTGAATTGAGTCTTTGCCAGTCGTTTCTTTTTCTTTTTTTTCTTAAAGAGAGAGGGACAGAGAGAGAAAGAAAGAGAGAGAGAAAATCAGTTTTATTTAGTTTTTCATGTGGGTTTCCTGCTTTGACACTCTGTTGTGTATGTAGTGCTGGGGTTCAAACTGACGTACTCGCACATGCCAGGCAACTGCCATAACCGCTGAGCCACCGCTCAGCCCCAGTCATTTTTCCTTTTGAGTATACTATGGTTAGATTTTGAGTTCCAGACAGTTATCCTTCATATCTGTGCACATAGTCAAGTTTTAATAAAAACTCAAAACATGGCTAAAAAATGCAATGTGCCAGTGGAAACCACATTTAAAATGACTATTCTTTATTTCTCTTAAATATGTGCTCATTTAACTGGGATCAATTCTTGTGAACTCTCCAAGAATTCCCTAATTGGAGAATGCCCTTTTCCTGTTCCTGAACAAATGTTTATCAACCAAGTTTGTTAATTGATGACTCTGTCTACCACAAATCCAATCTCTGGTCTGTCAGACTATTTGTTGATGGAGTGACTTTCATGTCTACTTGGTTCATTAAGGGTTTTCTTCAATTCTTTTTTCAGTGGAAGAAGGTATAAAAGCAAAAATGTTACTGCTAATAAAATAAATAAATATGAAAGCTTTATTAATGGCCGACAGCCATGAACAGTTTGAAGAATTTGCCATCACATAGCAATGAAGCAAATATAGAAAAAGAGGATGAAAATAAGTGTCCCTCCATGAATTTCAGGGAGACAATAACTACACACATTTAGCAAGATCTTTCTTGCAATGAGTTGTTTATAGCGAAACAGAACAAACCTCCTAAAAGACCTTGAGCAAGGGCTGGAGAGGTGGCTCAGCAGTCACAGCATTTGGCTGCCATGTGCCAGGACCTGGGTTCAAAACTCCAGAACCACACATAGAACTAAGTGTTGGAGAAACAAAGGCCAGATGAAAAAATAAATAAAATTGATTCTCCCTCTCTCCCTCTCTCCCTCTCTCTTTCTAAAAAAAAAAAAAAAAAGAAAGATAGATAGAAAGAAAGAGAAAAGGTCTAGAGTATACAATAAAATGAATATTCAACACTTGCTGACTTATGAGAGCCAAGTTTATCATACTTAAGATGGTTCATGCAGTCCTGCATTGAAAACAGGAGTTTGGCTAATACTGTAAATACTTAATGAGTTTTTGAATCATGCAAGAACTGCCGGGAGCAACAGAATTTATTCTCTTGTTTGTGAAGGAGTTGTGTGTCCAGTTCTTAAATGACGCATCACTGATACAGTACTGTGTCCTGTGTTGGTCCTGTCATTTTTCCATAGAATTTGCAACCTTCACCCCGTGCAATCCATGAACAATGTCAGGTGATTGACATAAATAAAGTTGTGAAACCGATTCATTTCTTAAAATGCGGCATGTGGTTCTGCTTCTGGACTATTCTTGGATCAACTAGAGCTATTTATTTCCTGTGTCCTACATTTGAGGGCACAGGTCAGAAAATGCTTGTTCTGTGATATCTTCTATTCTATTATCATTCATCAATGATAACACGTAAGTTATATTACAGTGGATTTTGAAAACTGGAAATTTAATATCTAAACCAGATTTCATTAGATATTCTAAGTCTTACGATTCTCCATTATAAAGCAAATTATATTTGGGAAGTTTCAACATCGAAGTTGAGCAGTTTTTGCCCAAAGCAAATTAGGCAGGACTGGTTCTTACCCACTTTCAACTTCCCATCTATTCTTGCATTTAATGTGATTGTAATTACATATTCCTCAATTGAATTTGTTAATCAAAGGAATATAATTACCAAAATTATGAGTTAAACTTATATTTAGAATTTTCAAAGAAATATAAATGTTTATAAAATTAAAAAATAGTATTATCTCTGAAAACTGTGATCAACATAACACTACTGCAAGAGATTGGGTTCCTGCTAAGAAAGTCATGGTGCTTGAATTTCAGGCACATTCATGAAATGTTCATATATTATTAGCTCATGTTGCTAATGAAATAGTGAATGCCGTAATTAGGAAAAGTAAGTATTAACTGTGACAGTAGTGAAGTCAAAAGTTAGGGTCCCCTTCCTGCCACTTCTCTCTAAGTCTCTGGCTGCAGATGAATTGTTAAGATTTTGTCCCTTGAATGTTCTATTTCCTGGATCTCACATGAAGGAAAACAAGTCCTTACTACATAGTTATGATATGAACACATCTGATCCATAGTGCAAATGCCCCTTTAATGGCTCCTCGATTCAGAGAAATTCCTTGGTAATTAAAGCATCTGGGATGCATGTGGTCCAGACCTCTGCTCTTTCCCACCATTCATTTCAGTTCCCTGTTGAATTACCCATCTATTAAGAAGCATATTGCTCAAATCTGGGTGGCATGACATTATCTTCGCAACTTGTTTACAATGGAGACTTCTGATTTACAGTGCTGGAAAAACTTCAACAGAAAGCAGTAATATGCAAAAATCTCTACAGCCAATAAGAGCATGAAACTATTTTATCAAATTTAGCGATAATACTTTATTTCATACAAATATTTTTTCCCATTTCTTAAAATTCTTTCTGAGGACTTTGTTTTCCTGCTCCAGCCAAAAATCTCATTCATTTTCTATATTCTTTTTCAAAGCCTTGTGACATTGCCAGGCATCTTAGAAAAACTAAAGAACAAAAAAAAAAAAAACAGTAGGCTATAGTAATCGATTGTCATTTAATTTCAATCTTCCTTTTTGTACTATGTAAATTTTTCTAAATGTATCTTAAGTGTTCTATGGCCATAATTACATCATTGAATTGAATTGAATTCTGTAATTAAATTGATTTAATTCCTTTAACAAGTCTTTTAAGACTTCATTCCATCATGCCAGTATAATTTACATTCATTCACATATTGCTCGATAGGATCCTGCTTTCAAATCAGGTTTTTCACTAAAGCTACGTATAGGATAAAATCCCTTCTGTATTTGAAAATGTCTTTTTCCTGCATTTATTTATTAAAAACAAATGGTGTAATGCAAAATTTTGAGGCAGCCTAGTTTATTGCCTTTAAAATGAGGTAAATATTTCTTTTTTCATATTGTTTCATTAATGAAAAGTAATTCAGCGCTAAATTACCTTTCTCCTTTTACGTGAACTGCAAGTGTGCAATTTGGCATTTTTCACTAGGCAGTGAAACCGACTACTCATAATTAATATTGGGGCTGGAGTGGTGGCTCAGTGGTTACAGCGCTTGCCTGGCACGTGCGAGTACGCGAGTTCAAACCCCAGCACCACGTACACAATGAAATGTCGGAGGAATGAAAGTCACATGAAAAACTAAATAAAAAATTGCTTCTCTCTCTCTCTCTCTCTCTCTCTCTCACTATCCCCTCTTTCTTTAAAAAAAAAAATTAATATTGAAGTTAATTTCATCTTCCGGGAGCACAGTATTACTGTGGACACAGCCAGGTCTTTGTTTCCAGTTGTTTTCCTCTCATTTCCGGTGGCGTATTTCAGGATCCTGTTAACACACATCATATATTCATGTCCACTGTCCTTATGCACGGACACCATGTCATTTTCCTCACTTTTTCCTCGAGTACCTTCAATCAGTTATCAATTAGCACACTGGCTTCTCAGTTGGTGTGCCTCTTACAAGCCCCTGCTCTCAATTATTGCTTTACATTTCATGCAAGGTTGCTGTGACCTGATCAGCCAAGCAAAATTCCACGAGTGTAAACCATTTAATCTTTTGACAAAAATAATTTCATGGAATCGGATAGGGCTGAACATCTGCCCACAGCAGGCAGAGAACCAGGTTTGAAGCTGCAGATAGAAATGAGTTGTACACACAACAGCACTACCTTTACCTTCATTTACACACTTAGCGCCATTGTATATTTTTTTTTTACTTTTGTTTTCCTATTTATTTTAATCAAATATTTAATTTTCATTAAGGGTAGCTATATTTTGTATTTAATTATCTGAAAGGCTAATTATATTTTAAATCAAGTCTATATTCCCTTAAGTATACTTTTTTCTTTTTTATTCTTAAGTTTCTCAGTAATTTTGAGTGCTATACTTTATTTGTTTCAAAAGAAAACCAGTGTTGTTCACTAATCCCTTCTCGTTTTTAGTTTGTGAGAGAACATGTCTGTCCTTAATACTTGTACATTTGTTGAATTCACTTTGGATGAGTACAATTTTAAGTATCTTTGCTTTTGTACTTGATTGAAAGCACAGCAATATTGGTGAAACCTCTATGAATCCCTTCACTATGTACCTGAATAGTTCGCAACTTTATCCTTTGACATTCAGCTTCAAGGCTGAATGTGAATTTTTATGCTCTTTTCAGCAATTGGACTAAAGGAAAGGAAGGTAACTCTGATCGTCCACGGCCCAAAACCTGCACCCCTGTGCTTTCTTGTGCAGTCCGTGGTGTGCTTACCCTGAGCCTGCTGTGCAAATGCTACCTCTCGCGATGACAATACAGCCCCCTTCCTCAGTTAGGCCCTACCTTCTTTGCCTGTAGAAATCTTGGATTCCATGGTGCAGAGTCCGTTTTGTGGGCTAGAATGCTATTTTTTAGGTACAACTCATTTTTATCTGCAGCCTCAAACCTGGTTCTGGGCCTGGTGTCAGCAGATGTTTAGCCCCGTCCTATCCACAGAGATCATTTTTGCAGAAAGAGGAATGGTTTACATACGTGGGATCCTGCTTTCAATCCTGCCTTCGTTATTTGGCATGGTGAACAACATGAGTCCTATGTTATGTTTCTAAATTTAGATTTTCAATGGAAAGTTCATGATTAAGATGCCTATGGACTTCCTGCCTCTGTGCTTATGTGAAACATAAATTCCACCAGCCTCTTTTCTTGCCCAGATTACACTGTATCCTGGAGTTACTCTGCAAAATCTATGATACAGAGGTCGATCTGGCAGCCTCCATTTTTAGTGGATATGAAGTTTTATTTGCTAAGTTGTTTTCTCTTGTTGTGTCTTTGTGTACTTGAACTTTAGAGAAAGCTTGGTAAATTTAAACCTATGGCAATATCAATGTCAGAAATTCCAAAAGCAAAGGTAAATTTCTCCTAAATAAAGTGAATAAAAAATAAACAGACAGTTGCAAAGTACTTTGAGAAAGTCTTTGGTTTCATGTATAGAATTACTGAATATGAAAGACATCAAATGCTGTGCAAGTATCTTTAGAGGCTATAGATTGTTTACTCCTCATAACAATCCTGTGAATGATGTATCATAAGTCATAATTTATGTATGTAATAAAAAATATTAGGAATAACAAGATAAAGGAAGATCCCTAAGTTTACATTGTTCCAAGTGGAGAAACCAGAATTAAACCTATATGATGCATTTCTGATATCTCTATCTTTTCTATATTATAATTTTTTATGTTTAAGCTATATTTTCCAAGTCATTTTAGTAGTGAATTAATAGAAATATAAACAATGTACATTATATAATACATAATTCATGTGCTAACAAAATTACAGTATTTGTCTGTGTGTCATCCTTACATTTAGAAGAAAATTTTAGATTATGCCCAAAAGTATAGGGAAAAAAATGGATCAGTTTTTTTTTAAAAAAGAGATCCATTAATCAAGCTATTAAAAACTAAATATAAAGCTCTTCTATGACAAAATATTTAACTGATAATTTATTTTAGATGAGTAAGAATACCTGATGTTAAAATTGTTCATGTTTACATATTATTATGAGATACAGTATACTAAAAGTATTTTAGGTAGTGTTTGTAATGCTTGGTCAGTAATTAGTTCAAGACAACCATTAGTTCAAGAAAGATAATTTTCCCATTTTTTTCAGGAATATTTTATTACTCTTTTCTAAAAAAGGATATCATTTACTAAACAAAAAATTAATGTAAGCATCATGCATTCATCTGTTAGATTCTAAATGGACTCAGCTGTGTATCATGGATAAGATGAATGATCTGTAGATAATTTCTGAGAACCACCATAATACAAAGAGATAACTGAACACTTCAGAGGAAATAAGAGAAATGGAGTTGATACAGGTTCAATTATATTGTAAAATCTAAGTGACTATAAGGTGGTGATATTAATCATGTGCTCTTAAGAGTCAGTACTATATAAAAAATTAAATAGGATTCCATGAAGAGCTATCCTAGATTCAAAAGCTCCCTTTTATTGGTGGCTTAAATTAGATTTGATCTAAGTTTAGATTCTGAAAACAGAGTTGGAGGGAGGTTCAGAGAACACACAGCAATTAGTTTATTCTGAAGGCCAGGGAACTGATGTTCAGAAAAAGATAAAGTCTTGTTTTAGATTTGTTCCTGAAACTTCACTTTCCGTGATTGATGAATATTTCAATAAGGAATCCAGGTGTGATGATATGCACATGTAATCTAGGTTCTAGGGAGGCTGAGACAGGAGGATCAGAAGTTTGAGGCCAGCCTGGGCAATTTAGCAAGACTTCCCCAGCAAGACTTGTCTGGGGAAAAAAATGTAAATAAAATGGTTTGGGAATATCGTTCAATACTAGAGCGCTTGGCTAGCATGATGCATAAGGCCCTGGATCCAACCTCTAGTACTGGAAAGAACAAATACAGTAAAATAAAGGAAATCTCAATTTGAATTGAAATGCCCCAGTGATTTTAAAGCAGCAGCAGCTATGCAGTGAGCTATCTGTGGAGAAGGGTTGCTTGAAGGAGTCAAGAATCTTGTCAACCACAACTAGAAGTCAGTTCTTCTGACAACCTGAGGAGCCTGGGTCTAGGGGAAAACACAGCCCACACACCTTGACTACAGCTCTCTGAGACAGAGCAGATAACTCCAGATACTGGGAGAATAAATGCAAGTTGTGTTAGGGACATGAGTGGCCAGGGCTCCCAGGGAGAGGCACAGGGCTACTAGATCACCCTGTGGACCATGAGTCAGCAACCTTGCTGCATGGTTCCTCTGGAGCTGTGCTGACCAGGCTGGCCTCGCAGTCAGCAGCTCTGCCAAGGAGCACTGTTGCCTTCCAGGGGTCATTTTCAGATCCCTGTGACTGCAGCGTGGTGGTCCAGTCCGTCCCATCAGTCTTCAGCTCATCTGTTGGCCCAGAACCCTCCTCCCCCACCCATGCTCCTCTCAGCCACCATCTCCACACTCCCTACTTCCATGAGTCAACTCCTTTAGGTTCCACACACAAGAGTGGTATTGAGGCACTTGGCTTTCTGGGCCGGGTTTATTTACTCATTTATTTTGTCTCATCTCTGTCGTCGTTATTATTTTCTTCTCCATGACTTTTATCGGTGCATTAAGGTCATGCATAATGATGGCATTTGTTGTTACATAATCCTACCTGCACAGTGTAACGATAAAATTTGGCCAATATCCCACCCAAGCACTGCCCTCTCCCTCCTCCGTCGCATTGTCCCTTTCTTCTGCTGATAGGTGCAGAATATACTCCGCCTTTCTTCCTTCCTGCCTGGCCTCCACTCTGCCCTTCTCCCACCTCTACCCTACTGGATTTCCTTTAGTTCTTCCATTGAATGGTTCTTAATGAAATCTTACCCCTCCTCTCATTTCTTTTATTTTACTCTTTCATAAATGAGAGAAAACATATGACTTTTAAGATTCTGAGTTTGGCTAATTTCGTGTAGCATAATGTTCTCCATTTCCATCCATTTGCCAGCAAACGCCATAGCTGAGTAGCTCCATCGTATGTGTGTGCCATGATTTCTTAATCCACTCATCTAGTGATGGGCATCTGGGTTGATTCCATACTGTGACTATTGTGAATTGTGCTGCTGCAAACATAGAGGTGGCCAAGTCACTGTGGTATGCTGATTTTGTCTCCTTTGGGAAGATCCCCAGGAGTGGGATAGCTGGGTCATATGGTGGCTCCCTCCTTAGTTATTTGAGGAGTCTTCATAAGGCTTTCCAGAGTGGTTGGACCATGCTGTAGTCTCACCAACAAAGTAAAAGTGCTCCTCTCTCCCCTCAACCTTGTTAGCATTTATCATTGTTCATGAATTTCATCTTTTATGCTGGGTTTCTTTCAATCAACACCTTTTCCAGCCCCATCTGTGCTGTAGCAAATGACAGAATTTAGTCTTTTTTTTTGTTGTTGTTGTTGGTGAATAACATTTCATTCTGTGTGCCACATTTCTTTATCTATTCACTAATTAATATGAAGTATGGTTGTTTCTGTACTGTGGCCATTATGAAGAGTACTGTAATGGACATGGGAGTCTGTATGTCTCTTTGACATATTGATTTCATTCTCTTTGAATGCTTGCCCAGTGGTGAGGTTGCTGGATCACATTGAAGTACTATTTTAATTTTTGGAGGAACTTCCATACTGTTTTCCATAGTGAATGTGCTAATTCACATGTGTAGCAAGGTAGCTATAGTTAATAATAGTATGTTATATTCCCCCCAAAAAATGAATGGAGTGGATGTTCTGAGCCCACATCATAATAATGATAACCAGGTGAGGCCATGCTTGGTTAATGAACTAGATTTAACTATTCCACTATATAGATACATAATGGAACATATATTAGAACATCTTGTACATGGGAAATCATACAATATCATCTCTAAATTTAAAAAAAGACTTTTAAATATATCTGTATCTAATACTTAGCAAGAACAAAAACCAAAAGTAAAGGGAAAGCCATGAAGTCCTCCTGCTCTCCTAGCTGCCCTGGCCGGCTGACCTCCTCTGCACATCCTTGGATTTCCTCAGCTATCAGACAAGAGATTAGATGGTAAATTAGCAATTGCTGTTGTGACCCTGAAGTGTCTAGATTGAACACCTGATGTGTGTTTTGGTTCAATGTGTCTATGCAGAATTTTCAGTAAAGAAAAATGAAAAGCTAAAATCACCCATAAGTGAGGCCTCTGGGCCAGTTCAATATGCTATTGCAAAATTGTAGGATCAAAATTGATAGGTTACATTCTTGTACTGTGGATGCTCATAAAGTGTTTCAGAAAATCCTTCTGTTGGGAGCACTGCCGCCGCCACCTGCCCCACCATTTCCCATCAGTGAGTACATAAAAATTTAGCACAAGTGTCTCTTCTCCCTTTGATGAGTAAGGTTTATAATGCACCAGTGGCTTAAAGGTCAGACATCTCAATCTAAATGGTGGTTATATGTGTCCTGGGAGGAATGACTGATGAATTCTGAGAAAATGGAAAGGCCTATTTTGTGGGACTGTATGGATGAACTGACCATAAGGAATCCGTCAGGCAGTCAAAGAAAAACTGCTGTCTCACAAATAAAAGGTTGTTATGTCCATAACACAGTCACCACTAAACACTGTAACTCTTGCCAAAAGCTGGCCAATCTGCTTTACAGAGAAAAAGGGCATAATACATGTGACATGGTTTGATCTGCTTCTCATGGATTGGCCACATTTCACCTCTACTCCTTCCCACGTTCCCCAATGGTACCTGAGCACTGAGGATACCTTTTTAGATCATAGTGTTGTCAATCAACTGGGTACACCACTGTGGCCTTTAAAACAAAATGCATCCTATAATATTAGGGGGACTTTCCATACATTATACTTCAAAGTGGTTGCATGGGATACTGCTAAATATAAGTGTGATATCCACATGAAATCTACTTTAACAATAAAAATATGGTAAAATTTTAAAAATAGGAAAAGAAATTTACCCTGAAAACACTTATTGAAAGAACCATGGAGTAGCTATGTTGATAATAGAAAAGATGCTTTATAGTGAGGAATATGGGCAGGGATAGCAAAAGGCATAGAATAGAAATAAAGTGATCACATTATTAGGAGCAAAAATTCTCATTTATGCATGCAACTGACAGCAGTATCTTCAAAATATATAAGACAGAAGAGAACTGAAGGGAGAAAAAGACAAATTTTCCATGAAATTGGAGACTTGCTCTTCTCTCAGAAAGTGACAGAAAAAGTAGTCTCTAAAGATGTCGATGTCCTATCTACAGCATCAACCAACTTGACCTAATTGATGTTTACAAGATGTGACAACCAAGAACAACAAAATCTACTTTTTCAACTGCATGGTAGATTCATCAAGATGCATGATTTTCTGTTATGAAATAAA
>PVKS010021944.1:0-34437 GCA_004027875.1 Aplodontia rufa | reverse complement strand
TAGCTCTTTGGCCCATTTATCAATTGGGCTGTTGGTGATTTTGTAGCTGACATTTTTGAGTATTTTATAGATTCTGGATATGAGACCCTTGTCTGAGGAATCATAGTCCATGATACTCTCCATTTCTGTAGGAAACCTCTTGACTCTTTTGATTGTTTCCTTGGCAGTACAGAAGCTTTTTAGCTTTATGAAATCCCATACAGTCTTTTTAACCCATGTGACATTCTTATTGGGTAAATAATGTTACTTTCATATTGTATGTTTGTATTCCAAACCAAAGGATGATTAGGGAAGCTCTCTGAACTCATGAATTTACTTTATTTACTCATCTTTGTTCTTCTTAGTATGTGACTTTTTGTTTCTTGTCTTAATTTTCTTAACGGAGCATGTGATGCTTATTTCTCTCTATACTCCTAATAGTTCTAGCATTTTACCTTATGGACGTCAGAGCTCAATGACTACCTGTTAACCTGGAATAGCTGGAGGAGCAGATTGGTTACTGGGGATCACATTTTTCTCTAGAGGTATCGATGCTTTTCTTCTTTAAACGTCACCTTCTCAGTAAGTTAAACTTCATAATTGCCCCCATGATTAATGAACATATATGACCCTGAAATGTTAGTATGAAGGATGTGACAATTAAAGAAACACTCTAGGGAACTAATTTGAGGATTATAAGGAATCTTGGCAATATGATCCCATTCACGTTTTGTGAATGGAGGAGTGAGTTTCAGATGTGCTAAGCAATTTGCCTGGAGTCACTCCTGAGTTCCAACACAGTGTCTCTCTGAGCATTTGCGTGAAGCTCTGACTGTGACCACTACTCTTAACTCTCTAAACTTCAAATAAAGACTGGAGATGTATGTGTGACAATACCAGCTTGAACATATCAAGCATTGCTGGTCTTCTCGTTTTGAACTCTGTCTTTGGGCCCTTGCATGCTATTGCATGTTTCTAAATTGTTCCAAACATAGGGAATTTTCTTTCCCTGTCTTCATCATTTTCTATTCAGCTGAATTTATAGTCAAGGGGAGATCAAATATCCATTCATATGACAGCATTTTATGCATACTGAGGAAAGACCCAATGCCTGATGGATGACCATGAGGACCTTTCTTTTACTGTGTATTTTGGTGCTGTTTTCTCTTTTCTGATTCTATTTATAATCCCTTCTGTTAACTCTAGATCTTTATTTATGGAATTGCTACTTCTCTCTACCCCAACTATATTCCCTGACTGATACTTTAAAGGCTCATGATGGCGAGATTCACTGTGGTATGTTCATGTATGAACTTACGAAAGTTAGGTCGGATTCAGTCCACAAACTTTCCCTATCTCGTCCCTCCCCCCTCCCTTTCATTCTACTCCTCTGATCTTCTCCTTATTTTGGATTAGCTTCTGCATATCAGAGAAAACTTTAACCTTTTGACTATTTGAGACTGGCTAGTTCCCTTAGCATATCTGCCAGTGCCATCCATTTACCAGCCAAAGCCATAAAGCCATTCTTCTTATGGCTGAATAATACCCTATTGTGTATATATATACCCCACATTTTCTTTATCCATTCATCTGTTGAAGGGCATCTAGGTTGGATCCATATCTTGGCTATTGTGAACTGTGCTGCTACAAACATCGATGTAGCTATGTTCCTTTAGTTTGGTGATTTAGAAAATCCTTTGGATATACACCAAGGAGTGGGATCATCATTTATATCAATAAGACACTAATAAGAAAATAGCTATTAGTAAATTACAGAAAGATCAGTAGAGCAGAGGGAAGAGAGGAGGGGGTTATGGCTTCTATACTATACATCTATGGGTCAGAAGTTTTTGGTAAGGAGAGCATCTCTCAGGAAGATATTTTTTTAGCTCATGATTATGTTATGATGCTATTGAGACACTAGTTGGGTTTTTTAACTTTTTAATTTTTCTGGTTTTTGTTTTTGTTTTTTGTTTTTTGTTTTGGTGGGGCTGGCAATTGAACCCAGGGCCTGGAGTATGCTAGGCAAGCACTCTACCATTGAACTACACCTCCAGTCCCCAAGACACATTTCACTTTTAATTTTTAAACAGTATACCAGATTAAATACTAAATAGAAATATTTGTATTAAATAAATACCTTTCAAGAACTGATTTATTTAACTTGACCCTTTCCATCTGAATGAATTTTGCCTTAGAACCCACATGTTTCTGATTAGATCTTTCTATATATAGAAATATGAGAGAATCTAGGTGAGAAATATTTTGAGATAGTTTACCCTTTACGTCAATTCATTTTATTCTGACACTTAGTGACATGATCTTTTATTGAACCTGCTAGTAACTTTGTGTTAAGTATTTGAATAGCATATGAAAATATATAATGTTTAAATATTCAAAGGCAAAAATTCACTTAAAAGAAATACTGTATGAATAATTGAAATAAACACAGTACCTGACCACAACATTATAAATTACTGTTTAAAAGTCTCTACGGATGGGTAGTTTTTTAAAAATAGAAACTGTTTTGATCAAGCTCAGATGTTTCTATTTTTAAATTCTTGGCATGCTTCGTTATTAGAAGATCATCCTCAAAAAGAAAAAGGCAGATATAGCCTCCAGCCTGCAGAGCTTGAGCCCCAGGGAAGCAACAATGGTTTGATATAAGCAAGCATGCTTATTGCTCATGTTTGGTTTCAGACACTTGGTAGGAGGAACTGGTGTAAGGGGAAAGCTTGGCCTTTGGGTTTTTAATTGTTTGAGCTGTGGATATCTGGTTGACATACTGTAGCATAAAGCTGAATTTTAGAAGGCCTTTGTGGGAATCACAAATAAAATGGTTAAGTACTTAATAAAACTCACAGTGATTCACCTTTAAAGTCTTAGAATGTCTGATAAAACAGAGTAGGAAATAAAGCTTATCAACTTTAAAAGGGGGATGTTGATTATGTAGTAACGGTTTAAGAATTCTCGAGGCATTCTTGGTAAACCACAACTTAGTAATGTCATGGATTATAATAAACCAATTTAATTTTCTCTGTTGCTCAGACTTCTGGTGAGGACATTTAATGATGTGGATAGATTTCTGACTGTGCTAATACTATCACTTACAATAATTCCCTTGACTTGTAATATTTGTAAGCACCTTATAAACTGAAAATAATAGGCTTTCTCTAGGATTTTCTATTATAAAAAGCTATTTTTAAGTCTTTAAGACAGAACTTTATAAGATAATATGAATACTGCTTCTCATGGTAATCTTTTGTGAAAAATCAACACACTCAAGGATTTTCCTCAATTCTGTTTTTTAAAGAATTGTTCCTTTTTGGGTAATGCTTTTTAATAATACACTGAACATAAAATCTTTTCAGCTAGGTTAATAAAAATGCCACTTGAGTAAATAAGGACTCCAATTTAAAAATGGTTTAGTTATCAATTATTTATGTATTATATTTTAATGCTCGTTTTGTGGTTTTTCTTCTTGGATTCACAATTCACCAAAACCAAACAGGGTCAGCCAACTTCCAGTTGCCCAATATAGAAACTATTCTAGCTAGTTTAAGCAAAAGGCATTTAAATAAGAAATTAAGTGCTTACAAAAGCATTGGAAGGGCTGGAGAACAGGCTTTATATTGAGACTTCAGGAAGAATTTCAATATCAATAACTTGGAACTAACCTTCCAAATACCAGTAGCTTCTTCAATCAGAGAGCTCCTGTGTAGCCAAAGGAGCTGCCTGTTCCAGGATCTGAATATCCTCCCTGCAATCTGGGAAAGCAAAGGTCACCACAGAGAGGGATTCAGTGTCCTCAATCTGGCAGGAGTGTTTTCTAGGCTTTGACAATCTATGAATGCATTTTATATTACACTAAATCAGTATTCCAAATAGACACATTTAATCTGCATTCAGAAGATGCCTAATTCTCTTTATTTCTCTCTTCTTTATATTTCTTATAATCTCCTAAGTGTCTCAAAAGTAGGAGTTACTGTCCTCCCCCAATACCCCAGCATTCAGGCTCCTTTGCCCCATCCCTGATCTTCGGCTGCTCTGCACTCATAGATATACATAGCTATTCTCTTTTAGGGGGTGCCACTGCTCAACTAAACTCAACCAGGCCTGCACTCTCTTGTAATGTGAATGTTAGTCTCTTTCTTAGCTTTACTGGACACTGCATTTCATAGCTTGAGCCTGTCTTGAGTCACGAGGATGCAAGTGAATGTTCACATCCAGAAATATTGGACCTACCTAGTAGCAGCTCACAGGAACTACTTGTTTTTTTTTTTAAATTGTGTTATCCATTTGTTAATAGTCTTTACTAAATATTATGTAACTTTATAATTAAGTCATTAACTGGTATCAGAGAAGAACTGGAAAGAGAAACTTAGTAGTATCTCATTATATATCTGTCATATAGTTACCAAATATGTAAATAGCCTTGGTAGAATAGATAATAATAAAATGCAAAAAAAATTAGAAATGTTTTAGGAACTTACTACTTTTGTGTCTGTGATTCCCAAGAAGCTGACAAGAGTCTGGTAATTGTGTGTTTGTGTCCTAACCAGTAACCTTACTCTCCTCTTCAAACTCTCAGCATCACCTCTGGACTTGCATTTATCTAAAGGGGGCTTAGAGAGGCTGCCTTCATTTTATATTTGCCTCCTTTATTACCTTAAACTGTGTGACCTGCTCAGCTCTGCACATAGGCATGCATAGGCAAGTTAATTTAAAAAATGTCCATCTAAAAACTAGTAATATAAGGCTTATTAGTCTTAAATTTACCTATCCTATATTGTTCCTCTTTGAGACTAAGACAAGATTTGTAGGGGCATTTAGAGTCTCCTGTTTTAGGTAGCTGGAGTGGTACCTAGAAGTCTCTGGTCATCACCTTACACCTTTCCAGGATAGTGGAGCCTTGCATAAAAATCGCCCAGATGAGACTGGGCCCCTAAGCAAGAGCAATCATCTCATGGGAACTGAAGAGCCCCCTTCCAGTGTCCCAGGTCTGATGTGTACACATCTTGAGCATCAAGAAGAAATTGCCCCCTCCAGTAGTAAGGACTACTTCAGAGCCACCTAGAGAACCAGGACAGAGATAAAGGTCAACCAGACCACAATTTGAGCAAGACTACGTAATTATGCATACCTCTCACCCCTAACCTAATTCTTCCTCTGTCTAAACCTTAAAGCTTAAGGCAGCACCTTGAAGACAGGGCTGGGATCTTTGATTTCAGTTTGTCTTTGCAATATGGCCATAGTGATTAAAGTTCTTTGCCTTCTTTTCACCATCACCTTATCCGTTTCGTTTTTTGGACAAGTAGCCAGACTTGGTTTGTTGGAGTCTCTTGAGACAGGCCTCTGGCCTAGGACTTCAGTAACATATAGTCTTTTCTCACCATTAAGGCTAGTGTATGGAGCAGTGTTGGCATATACTCAATCCATTTTCTCCATTTCAATCCATGTCTACATTTTTTTATTTCCACTGGGTCCAAAGGACACAATTTTCTGGCTTTTTAGTTTCTACCAGTTTACCAAAGCAGCTAAACTATTCTGTGTCCCTAGCTACCTTGGTATTCAAGCAGAGGATTTAGGGAACAAAATTGATTAGGAGACTGACTCTAAAGGAGTTTGTATATATCAAAGTTTATGTACATATATATTTTAGGTATTTGATTCTTTGAGTATTTACCATATCACTTTAACTACGCTATGGTATGCAGGTGAGGCTGCATGCTCATTTTTCCACACAGGGGAATGAAAATTCTAACTTTAATAATCTCCTAAGTGTACTTTCTCATCCTCACAGGACCCTATGTTAATAGCCCAAGGCCATCTGTGCATGGTCTGTCCCTTTTCCTAGGACTGTCTTCTTCCTGGATGGTGGCCAACTCCCTCTCTCTTCCTGGGCATGAAATTACGAGTTGCACCCATTGTGCTAAATGAGCCCTTTAGTAGTATATTTATTTATTACTGATGGAGCAAGATAATCCATGGGTAATGAAGAGGTCCTTACATACTCGAGTCTTTTCAGGACAGCTGATATTTTAAAATTAAAGTGACTAGATGCTTTCTATGTGACTAAAGAAGTCGAGGGCTCTTCCCAGGGTTTCTGAAGATTTTCAGAGAAGTGCCTACATTTTCTCAGAGGACATATTTTACATCTTGCTCTGACTTATTGTTCCCAGATTCATATTGTTAAGCATTTTTCCTCTTGTCACTTCCCTATGGACAAAAGTATTCTTTCTACTCCTTTCGCTCCAGGTGTGGACAGCTGTAAGGTTGTTGAATATGACACACTTGCTGTAGTTTGAAGAATAAACATAGTACAGAATAAAACAATTGAGTCCTTGATCTCATATACCGTTAGAACCATTCTCTGGGCATTCTCCAACTATATTGCTCATCTCTGTCCTTTCACCTCTGTCTGTTCTGCTATTCCAACTCCTCAGATCCAGGATGTCAGTCTCTAGTCTCTCCTTGTCTTCCCTTTTAAGGTAATCAGTAATATTTGGAAAATCAAACACCACACCACTCACTAAAGACACCCTTTTTATATTATTATTCAGGGTAATTAGCATTATTTTGTTTTAACCTCCCTTGTTAAAACTGCATATTTGCAGGTGAACTGGGGTGATGCTTGTTTCTTCACTTTGTATTACCAGATATCCTTTGTTTTCCTAATCAAAACAGCAACCCTCTTCCTAGGACACCCAACCCCAAATAACAGTAAAATACTCTTTCTTTGTGACTGGCTGTTTCCAAGCCTAGTTCTGATTTATTTTATAGTCAGTGAGAAACTTATTCCCGGAAACAAGAGAGATTTTAAGCTTTCAGACATAACCTTCTATGGTTCATTCTGCATATGTAAAAATCTGAATGTATCTTTGTTAGTGGAAGCTTTTGTTATCTTAGTGAATAATGCTGCTCAGAATGAACACTGGGAAAGTCTTAAATATCTCAGGACTTTTAACTGCCAAACTATTTAAAAACAGTCTGGTAGTTTGACAGTAAAAATTTCAATCACTACTTAATTACCTCTGTGCTTTGGAGGGTTATGAGACACTGTAAATGTCAAATGTTTTTGTCTCTCAGATTTCTATGAAGGACAGATGCATCTCAGGCATGGCTGGCAAGACTGAATATAAAGAGAGATAATTCTAAAAATTTAGGTGGGGCCAAGGGTCACCTTTAGAGAAAGATTACTTAATTATAATATAATAGGCCTCCAGGAAGTACAATCTAAATTTGCTTTCACACCCCCACAGGTTTCTTTCTGGGTATTGTTTCAAGAAATTTCTTCATGCAGGAGCAAAAAACCATAAAGCATCAGTTCATCATATTGCTCATGTCCTTTGCTACACATATTTATTTGTATAAAATTATGGTATTTTAAATTTCCTAACCAGGAGCCCTAAATATGCTAAATAACCTTAACTTGAGATCAGTGTATTTTATGAGATATAGTTTTCTTTATTTAATGAACTTTCTACCAGTGATTTTTTAACATGTAAGTTATAGTTTTATATGATTAGCTTATAAGAATTTAAGAATTGGAGCAAAATCTTCACATAAAAATAATATGATGGGGGCAGGAATGGTGGCTCAGCAATTATGGTGCTCACCTTACATGTAAGAGTACAGGAGTTCAAACCCCAACACCACATGCACAATGAAGTCTCAGAGCAATGAAGGACACATGAAAAACTAAGTTAAAATAGTTTCTCTCTTTGTGTCTCTCACTGTCCCTCTCTCTCTTAAAAATAATATGGAAATTTGTCCCTAAGACAATTTAATGATGTAGCGCATATGCTGTGCATTTGTAATATAAAATAATGCTGTTATATTATTTATAGTTAAAAAATTATAAAGAAAATTAAACTGAATCAGATAGTGATATTGATGTGGGGGTTTTGAGATGAGGCTGGATTCTCTGCTTCTGCTGGCAAATGGAGTCTGGGCTCACTGCAGATCTCTGCAGCCAAAGTAGCCTGTTTCTAGTGTTTTGCAGCTATTCCCAATTAAAACTGGAAATTTGGGCCAGCTGCAGATCTCTGCAGCCAAAATAGTGTTAGCAGCTACCCAGCTAAAGAGCTTGGTTTTTTCTGTGGTGCATTGCAGCTCTTGGTGTGGAAGCACATCCTGGGAATTCGGCACCAATCTTCTTCTGGGTTCTTGTCTCACGAATTTGGAGAATAAAATCCACAGACAACCATGGAAGGGAGGAGAAAAAGGAGTAGGATTTATTTAAGAAGGAGAGCAGAGTCTCCGCAACACAGAGGAGTACCTAGAAGCAGGTTACCATCTTAGTGTGTTAGTCAGGGGTTTATATTGGTTTTGGATACGAGCCTTGATTAAGATTTATGTAAAAGAGGCATTGGGGAAAGCACCAACATTATTGGTTAAATTCTATGTAAAACAGGTAATGAAACTAATGAAAATCTTTGGTTAAAATCTGTGCAAAACAGGTAGCAAATCTCCTAGTTTCCATCTGTGAGCACCCCAACTTCTTAGTTTTCCCACCTGTGGTACAAAGCAGTTGCTTCCACAGGTGAGCCTCATGGTCTTTTGCATTTGAAAGCCCTGAGCATTCCCATTAATCTCTCTCTACCATCTAGCTTCTAGGTGTGATTAAATGGGGCCCCTGGTCCTGACTATCTAGCCATTTTACTGTCTTTCCTCATCTGTATCAATATGTTGGTCTTCAATACTGGTATAAGAAATTTGCTTATAGAAAAGTAACGAAATCCTTTCGACTTCAAATGGATTTGGGTACTTCTAAGCACATGGGTGGCTAATGAAGTAGATGACTCATTTTGATCACATGCTTCTGCATTTTGGTATAGGTGTGTGTATTAAGCACTACTACTCTTGGTCTTCTTGGTAGTCATTTTTTTTTCTTTCTGTTTTAATTGGGTGGTTTATATTAATTGGGAAAATTAGCTGAGTATTCCTGAGGTAGTAAGGAAAATAATTGGGATAAATAAGCAAGGGGAAAAATGTATACTTAGTGCATATGAATGAGAAAGTGAATACATAAGGCTGAATTCACTGAATTTTAACAAAAAGGAGACTATCTATTAGCATAGGTAGGTAGAACTCAGCAGGAACAGGAGTAGGGGGTTGGGGAGAGAGAAATAGACGGCTATAAAGGACCCCTGGCCTTCAGCTGATGGACAACTCAGTATCCATGATGCAGTGACCTAAGGATAGAAGTTCCTCACTCCATTTGTGTGGGTGGGGCTATGAAAGAACTCCATCTTAGGAAGTGGGCAGACCCCTCACCCAGTAGTACTATTAGTCTTCTTCCGCATTCCAGAAAGAGGCCTAGCACTTTCTTCAGTATGGTTTTAGGCATACAGCATATTCCTAAGGTCATGCATGTCCACAAGCTACTGTGAGCCTCAATTTACCCTCCTATGATTTTCTGACAGTGGCCTTGGGCCACAAAGGATAAAGTGATTGAAGTACGCAGGCACATGCCTTCAGTTTTCATATGGCATAGGCACAGGCATATGACTTCCCCAAATGGGCAATAGGAGCACAAATTCTTGGCCCAAAGAGGCGTAGCTATGTGTCACTGCAAGGTTTGGGCCACTGCAAGCTCCCACTACCTATCCTGAGCACAGGCCAAAGCCTAATCACTTGTTCAGTTAGACCCCTCCCAAGTTGATTTGCCTACCACTCTCTCCTGGGCACATCTTACTTTCTTATATTGAAATGCAACATATTACCCTGCACCTGATCTTATACGTTACTCCTAAGGACCAAGAAATGATCACAATCCTCCATGGTCAACCCTCAACCTCCAGTAACACATCTTGTGTACCAACTGCTTTGAGAGCCAGAGAGAAAGGGATTGTGTCCCTGAGTTTCAGATTTGAGTTAGTAGGCTATGCCATCAGTCTGTTACTGAACTGAGATAGGAATTTGGGAATACAGAAAAAAAAATACTGAGCCTCAAAAGAAAAGCACCTATGAACCATTCAAATGCAGGAAATGCCTGTGAACTATTGTGCTGCAAAGTAAGCAGCTCATGAGCAGTCCAGCCCACATCCTTGTGCCCATATCCTTCTCTGTAGAAAGTAGCATGGTGCAAGGGCCATGATCGAGCACAAGGAATGCTGGCACACAACTGCTTAACTCCACCCTGACTGTACCTGTAGTCTGACTATTAGGTACTGTCCCTTTATAAATATTAGCACCCTAGACCAAGGGGTTGCTTCTTAATCTTGAGATAGCCCACATTCTCTCTTTCTCTTACAGTGTATAATCCTTGCTAAATAAATCTGTCTTAAAATCTGCCACATGATAAAATTCTTTTCCATCATGTCCCTCAATGACCCTAGCGGCCTAAGTTGAGATTCCCCTCTCTCTGATCTCCAGTGGAAAAACCAAGCCAGTTTTGTCTGTTGTATAGTAAGCCAATCAATGAAATCACAAATTTTGCAAAAGAAAAAAACCAAGCACATGGAGATGAGAGAGAGCCAGTCTTAAATCCATCTTCCCTGGAAAAGGCTTTAGTAATTTATGGGATATAGAAGCCACCATGGGGAAAAATGGCAGATAAACTCTCATGCCTTAATTCATAATTTGTCAAAAGTCTCTTCCTACTCCCCCACTCTTGCAAATTTATAATGTATGGAATGTACCTTTCCCAGCCCCCTATTCTTTACCAGGTCAAACATAGATGCTGAATATAGAGAGATTTCAGACCTTAATTCATAATTTGCTACCTGCTAAAATATTTCACTCTTGAATCCTAGTTCATAATGTTTAATAAAAGTCATCTCCTACTCAACGATATGACTTGTAATTATAGAATGCAGCTTTTCTCACCTTCCTATGTTTAATCATATCAGCCACAGACACAGAGAGCAGGCCAAGATACCTCTAAAGATCTCCCCTACCTCAGCTGCTTTATAAGACGCTGACCTCTTCATTTGTTCATGGACCAGCCTCAATTTTCTCTTCCTATGCTCTGTCTCACTTTCCTTGAGGCAAAATTATCCAATTAAACCTTTGCCTATGTGTTTGTGTTTATACTCTTTGGCCTGATTTCACTTCTATCGTCATTGGGTCAAAAGTTCCCATCTCCTGTATCAGGGTGGTCTGAGGTATAGATAAAAGTGGAGTCAGGAAAGGTGAAGTAGTTGGTGATCAGCGCATGTGTGATCAGACTTTGTGGTTCTTTATAGAGTGTGTGTTTGGAGCAGCGGTAACATGCTCTGAGGATGGGGTTTTGGCCCTCTGACATTAAAAGGTCGCTCATATTTGGCCAGGCATAAGTGAAGGTTTTGTGGTTTCAAATGGTCTGATCTACTTCCAAGTTCCTGAAAAATAACTTATACAACCATTGAAAGGCAAATGTCAGCAGTTTTATCTATAGCAAAGCTGTTGGGAATATATTGCTTAGCTACATGACTTCCGAAATTGGTGATAAAAGCAAGTAACTAAAAACAAGTTAAGCTAGAGGGTTTATTGAGGTTTTCCTTAGTTTCAAAGCTAGTACTGTTTGATACAGCTGCCTAGCAGAGAAAAAGATGTTTTAGGTCCAACAGATGCTTGAACTAAAAACTGGCTAGCAACCCTGACTCCCTTGTTTTCTTAATTCCCCCAATACACTTCCTAGCAAAACACTATCAATATTACCTTGAGAAATTTTAAATCTGCCTCTTCCTTTCACCAGTCTTCCTAACTGAAAGGAAACAGGAGAGACAAAGAGAGAGGAGAGTGGTGGCTCAACAATAACACAGGTTTATTTTGGAGAAACCTGTGGAGGCAGGCCCAGTGGAGTCTGGGACTCACTGGCTGCTTACAGCCTGGGATAGATATAGAGGGAATGACATGGAGGATGGGCAAGGTTCAAATTTTCTGGTTAAAACAGGAGTTTTGGTAGAGTGTGATTTTTCTGTGAAGGGCCTGAGTCAGTAGATTTTGAAATAGTGACTAGAGGTTTTGCTGTCTTGCTTACATGAGAGATTCTGGTAATTTTGCATATCTATCACTATCATCATTACCCTCCTTTAGATGTTTATCAAGCTTATTGTTTTAATAAATTCCCTGTTCTTAGGACTCCATTTTCTTCCCACTCCCTTACACATTTTTTATTACTAGATTGACAATTCTCTTTTATTTTAAATGCTGTTTTTTTTAAGAGAGGGAGAGTAAAAGAGAAAGAATTACTCAGTTCCACCCAGTTTTTCATCTCATTTTTGTTGCTCTGACACCCAGCAGTGTGCGTGGTGCTGGGGTTAGAATCCAGGTCCCCCCGCATGCCAGGCAAGGTCTGCAACCACTGAGCCACCGCTCCAGCCCTCTCTTTCTCTTTTGACAAGCATAGTTTTTACTCCACATTTTAGATTTAGTTAATTCCATATGTGGTACCTGCCATGGGAGAAGAGTTGTCTCTGGAAAAGAGTGAGGAATTCTTGGAGAGAGGGCTAGAGCTTGAGTCAGGAGCAGCAGGGTCCTTGTGACAAAATAGAATGTCAGCAGGCAGTAGCCAGAGGCACAGACCAGAGATTTATTTAGGAGAGCAGATACACATTCAAGGGAGAATTCAGGTTGTGTCAGGAGAGAGAAGTATTTTGGGGATTCTTGGCTCCTCTTTTAGGAAAGTTGGTGACAGTTTATGGGGAGGAATGCAGAGATGACATTAGTGTGGTGATGTCAAGATGGTTTATGGTGGTCTGATCATTCTTAGGATCCTTACGCTGACATAATCTTCATTATCTAATCAATAGATAAACCTAGAAAAAATCCCTTAAATTGTAGGTTTATCAAAATATTATTTTTCTCTTTTCTTATTGGTGTGCTAATTAACAATGCACAAGGTAATTATTATGTGAATGAATTTAATGTTAACTTTAAGATTTTCAGATTTTCCAGGAATTTGGAAGTGACAGACCTGGGAAAAGAACTAACAGGGGAAATGATAAGCCTGGAAAAGTATGTGGAACTTAATTTTTTTTTGTCCTGTTATGTCACCTTTCTACCTATTTCTTTTATTCTTCTATCTCATTAGCCAGGTCAAATGAGGCCTAATTATGGGATATGATTTACATAAAATGTTTAGCCTTTAGTCACTAATTTACACAGCATTCATGAATTGACAGAATAATTTTACCTGTTTGTCACTATGTACATAAAACTGATTTCAGGTAATAATCATTATTAATTATAAATATAATTGGGGTTTTTTGTGGTACTGGGGATTGAACCCACTGGTACTATACCACTGAGCTGCATCCTCAGCTTTCTACCTGCAATCAAAGGTAGAAAGAAGTCTACCTTCTTTCATGGAAACAAATATTTCTTAGCACTCAAACAAGGATCGTAAAATCTGTTTGTGTGAATCCGAAGACCTCTGATCTTAGACACCTCAACCAGACCTTGCATAAAGGGATATATTCAAAAAAAGATATGGCAGTATTGTAGGCAGGGGGTTTAGCTAAACTCTAGTTAGAATCAGACAACTGGATCCTATCTTAATGGATGAGAATAGGAAGGATCCAATTGTGTCCAAAACCCAGAATGTTCATGCTGTTTTGTTCTGTCTGGAAAGAGGTGTTGAAGTAGGGTTAAGAGTACAAAGGGTTGCGGCTAGAGCGGTGGCTTGGCAGTTACTGCGCTTGCCCAGCATGCATAAGTACAATTAACTCATTAGCACAATTAAGTGTCAGAGCAACAAAAGCCATGTGAAAAACTCAATAAAATTGATCCTCTCTCTCTCTCTCTCTCTCTCTCTCTGTCTCTGTCTCTTTTTTAAAAAAAAAAGTGCAAAGGGTTTATTTGGGG
The DNA here is from genome assembly GCA_004027875.1 of Aplodontia rufa. Classification (NCBI taxonomy): domain Eukaryota; kingdom Metazoa; phylum Chordata; class Mammalia; order Rodentia; family Aplodontiidae; genus Aplodontia; species Aplodontia rufa. The sequence goes on along the minus strand of PVKS010021944.1, from coordinate 20,664 downwards.
GTAACGCATTTGAAATGAGTTGAGAAAAGCAAAATAGGGCAATGAGATTCTTTCGACTGAGAAGCAGATCTGACATAGCCAAAGGCTGTTGTCCAATCATATTTCTTCAAGGTATTTAGCAATCTTTAACTCTGAGTGGGCCAGACCACCACCCGGAGCGTATAGTTTGCTGAGATAGATTCTTTAGCCCTCTCTGTGCAAGGTCAGAAGTACCTGTAAATATTTCTTGCTGCTCCACTTACCTGTTTTAGCAATGAAAATGTTGTCTCCCATTTCTTAGCCTACTTAGCAAAGTCTGTAGTGCCAATTGTGAGTCCAAGTTGTGAAAGTAGGTGTGGAGTGTGGAATCCTGGCTAGAGTCCATCAGATGCAAATTTACCCACCTGAGAGTATGCATTCTTAAGGCATTTGGAATATTTACAATATTTTCTTATAATCTATAGATTAAAAGAGCTAATATGCACAATGATCTTTACACCCAAGTGTTTTGAAGTAAATCAGAGAATGTAACAATAGTCTACTTATTATTTTATGTACTTAGTCAATGTAAGTAACCTCCTTAAACTTCAGTTTCCTCATTTGAAAAATAAGGATAATGATAATTTTTACCCAATTAGATTATGGGGTGGGGGCTTAACATAAGGCTTGATGAATAATAATTTTTAAGTCATTCACTGTCTTATATTTTGCAGGTGAAGATCACTTCCTGGAGTAAAGTAAATTATAAAGTGATCTGGTAAAAAAACTATGGCTTAGTGTTCTTGCCAGTACACTGTACATATTTATAAATAAAGGACTTTATTTTTATCAAATGTGGTACAACTACATTGATACTCTGAACAAAGTTTATTTATCTAAATAATTTCCTCTCACAAAATGTACTTGTCACTGGGATAATTAGTTTTAATAACCATGCCTACCATAATGTCAATTAATTGATTTCTTCCTGCATAAGATCTGTATCATTATGAGACTGGAAATTTTGAATGGGGAATGGAAAGATATTCTTGGACTGCAGGATCCTAACTCAAAGATTTTGGACAACCAGTGGCAACAAATTCATGAATGATAAGAAGAGCTATCTGGAGATGGTTAAGAAGAGAGAAAAGGATATGGAAAATACCAAAGAAAGCATGATTTACAAATTTGGCTTAGAACATGCATGATGCTTCATATATTACTGATGTTCATGTGTATTTTCCGGAGAAAAAGAACCAATAAGATATATCTACATTTACAGATAGATAAGAAAAGATTCATTATGAGGATTGGTTCACTTGATTATGAGGGTTGAAAAGTCCCCACGTACGCTATCTTCATTCTGGGGACCTAAGAAAGCCAGGGGTGTAATTCAATCTGCATCTCATAACGTAAGAACCACAGGAACAGATTGCGTAACTCTCAATCAAAGACTGAAGACCTGAGAAAGGGGTTTAGGGAATTTCTGGTATAAGTCCTAGAATACTGAAGGCCTCCAAACCAGGATTTCTGATGTCCAGGACAGAAGATGATGGATGTTCCAGTTCAAGAGGGTACAATTTGCCCTTCCTGTGCTTTTCTGTTCTATCTGGGTGGGCCCTTGACAGACTGGATGATGCTGGTGAACTCTAGAGGTAGGAATCTTCTTTCCTCAGTCCACTGATTCAAATGTGAGCATCTTCTGGAAGCACTGTCATCAAAACGCCCAGATACAATGCGTTAACAGGCATCTGGACATCCTTTAACTCAGTCAACTTGGCACATAAAATATACCATCACATCATTCTTCAGCTAACTTCTGCAACATACTTTTTATAGTTTCTGTGAAATATGTACCATGACAAGAAAATGCATTTACATGGACACTTTTGAAGATGAGTTATTCTTTTCAATCTAGATAGATACATTTTTCAAACTTATAAACTCGGTTATTCATTTATTAATGAATATTAGAATGCATTGAATTAATGTGTTATTTTAAGATGGCAGTGGGTTATTGATTTCTTCAAACAGTATGCATATCATCTTATCTAGAATCAATGTACTTCATTACTATACTGGAATGTGTTGGGTTTGGAATTTTACTTTGAAAATGATTTTATTCTACAAAATGATCTTCTCAGTCTATTTATGGCTAATTTTGAGAAAACTTTGTCTGCATGTATACAGTCTTTCATAATTAATAGAGGCCATGCTGATGATGGGATTTATCTATATTTACAGACTTATTTGTTCTCTAGTCTTACAATCCACTTTCTGTATATTATACTATTTGGAGATAATATCACAATTGTAGTGACCTCAATACCTTAATATCCTTCTCTGTATTTGTGCATAGAGGATTATCCTCATCATTGTTATTTGATTACTTCTTCCATACCTTCCTTAAATAGCTTATGATTGAGCCATACTTTTTATTTTAGTTTTCCATTATTATAATTATATTTTGACAACTTGTGCTACATCTATTCTAAAACATTTCATTTGCCTGTTTTATAAGTTTTATTTCAATTATACCTGATTGATCTCTAATCATAACAATAATAATTAACATAATGCTATTTTTATGTAGAGAATTATTCTTTTTATATAGTTTAAGAGCAAATTTTTCTGTTGGAAAACATTGCTTCTGTGCTTAGTATTGAGAAAAATAAGACATAAAAATGATACTGCTATGTTTGTAGATATGTGTAATAAATTCTTATAAATATGCATACAGTGCATACACATGGCATAGATGTTTATATTTATCTACTTATCTCTCAATTAAAAAAATTAATTCATTTCTAAATATCCTGCCAGTAAATAGCCATTGAATAAACATAAATAGTTCCATTAGTTCTAATGGAAAATATGAATTTCATCCTACCCAGGTTATCAGGAAAACTTCAGTTTGTATAGTAAGAATGAACATCAGGGAGTAAATAATTCATTTAGAGAATTAATAAAAGTTTGTGATATTTACATATTTTGATAATGGTTTATTTAGCAAAATTTTAATCTGTTTGTGGTCAGGGTTATCTTGCAAATAAAGACAGAGCATAGGAAAACAACTGCCAAGCAAAAGAAGGACCAAGCAGAAGAACACATTGAAATACATGGCAATAATACATTATGCACATACAACACAGTTGGAAAGGTCTTAGAAGATGGTTTGGCAAATACTCACAAAACACTTGTTTTCATCGAAACTGAGGTGCAGTTTGAAAATGCTTGATTTGATATGCTCTGACCAAACACTTATGTTGAGAATGTTGTGTTAGTCTTTGCCTGTAACTGGAGTTTAGGATGATACTTCTTGTGATGCACTTAGTCTACAATATCTTAATGCTATTTAGCCTATCAGATAGCTACTCAAGGGGATTAAAACAGAGCAAAGAATCCATGAGCTATTAGCCCCAAGAGTTTCAGTTCCAATGTAACAAAGAATTTAACATTATCCATTACATAAAATTCTTGTCCAATGTTATAACTGAAAACTTCTGATTTACTGAATTTTCTTTTATTGTTGAAAGCATCTGGTATTTTCCATCCCTTTTTATCCCATGAAGACACACTCAGATTTTCTTAGGGGAGATTGCAGAATTGAGGGGATTTCTAAAAGTTAGCTTTTTTTTTTTCCCTAAAATTAAGCTACATCCACGTAGGATGTAGCTTAGTGGTAGAGCACTTACCTCATGTGCTAGGCCCTGGGTTCTGTCCCCAGCATAGCTTAAAAGAAAAAAGTTAATGCTTTAATTCTTATTTACACTAAAGATATTTATGTTTGTAAGCATGAAAGTGTCCTTGCCACTCAAACTATAACCCAAGTACCAGCAGTATCATTATAATCTGAAGTTGAAAGTAAAGTTCTGAGCTGGGATCATACTTGCCAACTATGATCAAGGTTATGGGTCCAATCTTCAGCATGATAAAAAAAAAAAAATAACCAAGAAACAAAAACAGAATTCCAGGCCTACCAAAACCGAATGTGTATTTTTACCAAGTCTGCAGTTTGTTAAGCACTGTTGTAGTTTTTCGAACAGGAAATGATGTTTGGAATGTTAGTTAGAAAAGGTAGTTGAGGGGCTTGAGTGGTGGCTCGCGGTTATGGTGCTTGTCCGGCATGCATAAGCACATGGGTTCAAACCCCAGAACCCACAGCTAAGTGTCAGAGCAATGAAAGCCATGTGAAAAAACTCAATAAAATTGAACAAGGAGGAAATAGAAAGCTTTATTTTAAAATTTTTATTTTTATTAAAATAAGATTTTATTTTTCATTATAGTTGTACATCTTGAAGGGTTTTTTGGTTACACTTTCATACATGCACACATATATCTTCCTTTATCTACCCCACTCTCAAACTCTTCCCCTTCCTATCCCTAACAACCCCTAGTCTTCAAGGTTGCTCAGGAATTCAATTCCTAAACAAGATAATCAAAGCACAAGAAGTAAAAGTGAAAAAAATCAATAAATGGGATGGTAATAAATTGAAAAGCCTCCTCACAGCAAAGGAAACAAAAGCATGAAGAGAGAAACTAAAAAATGGAAAAAATATCTTTGCCTCCTGTACCTCAGACAGGGTATTAATTTCCAGGACATACAAAGAACTTAAAAAAAAAAAAAACCACCAAAATCACAAGTAATCCAATCAATAAATGGGCAAAATAACTAAACATATAATTCTTAAAGAAATACAAACAGTCAACAAATATATGAAAAAATGCTCAACATCTCCAGCACTTAGAGAAATGCAAATTAAAACTACAGTGAGGTTTCACTTTACTCTACTTTGAATGGCAATAGTCAAGACCACAAACAATAATAAATGTTGGCGGGGATGTAGGGAAAAGGGTACCCTGTTGGTGGGACTACAAACTGGAATAGCCACTCAGGGAAGCAGTATGGAGATTGCTCATAAAACTAGGAATGGATCCACCATTTGACCCAGCTATCTCACTCCTCAGTGTATATCCAAAGGACTTACAAGCAGCATTCTACAGTGATGGAGCCACATCAGTGTTCATAGCAGCTCAATTCACAATAACTAAGCTATGGGATCAACCAAGGTGTCCTCAACTGATGAATGGATAAACAAATTGTGGCACACAGAATGGAGTACTTACTACTCATCTGTAGGAAGAATGTTGTTATGAGATTTGCCACCCAATGGATGGAACTGGAGGATATCTTGCTAAGTGAAATAAGTCAGTCTGAGAAACCCAAGGGTTGATGTTTTCTTTCTTTCTTTCTCTCTCTTTCTTTCTTTCTTTCTTTCTTTCTTTCTTTCTTTCTTTCTTTCTTTTTTTAAAGGGAGAGAGTGAAAGAGATAATTAACCTTATGTATTTTTCCATCTGGCCTTTGTTTCCCTGACACTTAATTGTATGTGGTGCTGGGGTTTGAACCTGGGTCCTCGTGCATGCCTGGCTAGTGCTCCAACTGAACAACCATTCCAGCCCAAAACAGGGAAAGTGAATGGAAAGAATCATACTTAACTTGCTCATGTTCGCATATGAACATACAGTGAATCTCTTCAACATATGTATCAGTGAGTCACTAAATAAAAGTTAATACATAAAAGATCAACAGACGGAAGAGAAGGAGGGGTGTGGGATACTGGGAACTGAATTAGAATAAGTTTTACTGAATGCTTTTATAAAAATAATGTGTATCCTATTTTCAAATATATCTATAAAGACGGGGTGGTAGGAAGGGAGGTGAAAAGGAAATGTGGAAAGTGAGTTAAAAGGTTAGTGCACTCCAACATTTTATGTCTTTGTGTGTACTATTGTCACATATATAAAAATATTCTTCCTAGGTATAAGAATTATGTTACCATACTTGGGTATGTTAGAATAAATATATACCCCAGAAAAAGAGGCAAGGGTTCAAGGTATGCGAGGATGGAGATGGGCAAGTGCTGGGGAAGATGTTGGACAAATTATATTTTTGTACTTGTACATGAATGATTATGTGACAATAAATCACAGCATTATGTATAACTGTAATGCCACAATAAAAAATAGTAAACAAGAACAACAAAAGGAAGGGAAAGAAAAATAAATGGTAGTTGATATAGAAAAAATGTATGGTGATTTTAAGGGATGGTGTGACCAAGTTGGGTCAACCAGCTAAATTACTCAATTTAGTAAAAAACAAAGGAAAATAACAGAACAAAATAAACACAAACTCAAAGCAAGATGGTCTGTCTTCTGTGCCATATTATTACCTGATCGTAGGTATAAATTTGGGGAAAAAAGAAGTAAAGAAATACGGTGAAGAAATGGCATAGATGGTTTTTCTTTTATAAAATTTTATAAATGTACATTAGCCAAAATAAGATGCTGATATGCATTTCCTTCTTATTCTGGCTTATATATGTTTTTTGAGGGATTCATGCAAAGGGGATAACACATAAATGAAATCCAATGCATTTATAATTAATCACTTAATAGCTAAAGTAGGATGTTCTTTTCCAAATTCACTTATCTTCAAATGAACTTTAATTTCCTTGATTATATCAAGAATAAGGTATTAATTAAGTGCCATTAACTAAATACCTGATTTTAATAGCTGATTGTTCCTGATAATTTTAATAAGAGGGTGTGCTCAAGCTCACAGTAAGCTTGGAATATGGGGGAGGAACAAGAAATCATCCATGATGAGTTAGAAGGGCATACAGCCTATATTTAAAACCAACAATCTAGAATCTACCTGTTGGAGATCTATCTATACCTTATCAGGCTGATATATGGGCTTCCTTTTATTTTAAGAAGTTTGAGATATTGATTTAGTCATAGTATGTAGTCCTAATTCCCTCTAATTCCCTCTGTTTATAATTACATAAGGATGTATGCATGTTAACCTTTACTGTAATTATTTTATATTCAACTACGATTACATAATATTTGATTTATCTTTGTGATAGTTCAATTTCACAACAAAATGACTTGCAATTGATTTTGTTTATACCTTGAATCAATTTTAATGCCAGGTATTTCTTGTTTCTGCAATTTTTTAAAAAGTGTCAAATTTGACCTTTTCATTATTGGTTTTGGAGAATTCATTGTGATTTTCTTCCTCTTTTTTATGAGTAAATCTTAAAATATATTATAGTTTCTACTCATTTAAGTTCTGTTAAGTGTATATTAAGGAAACAGTTGCTAACATTGATTATTTATTTCCTACTACAATTTAGTACTATGTAAATTTACTACTGTATCTCTTTCACCTGTTCAAATCAGTGCAGCAACTCATGAAGCAAAGGGAAACAAAAATGATTTTGAAAACATTTTGCAAAGCTAGAGACAAGGTGTAGCATACACACTCTGTGACTTTTGATCTTCTGTTGTATGATTGTTCTGAATTTTGATCAGTTGGATGTATCTAAATGGGAATCCTTTTTGGGATGGCATCATTAGTTAATAATAAATACAAGTATTTTTTTTTTTTTTGCACTGGAGATTGAACCCAGGGCTTCCCACATGTTATACATGTGCTCTATCCCTGACCTACAACTCCAGCCCTAAATATAATTTTGTAGCAATCCTTTTACAATATAGGAGGGGAAAACAAAAGGAAATTTGGATTAGTGGAGTTATTCCATTGCAGCAAGATCTGTCGGTTGAACCCCAAATCCTTTATACTTTCTTACTGATGTGGTCTTGTGACTAAATTCTTAAATATGGCATGTGAATGGAATCATGTGTCTAATTTCTGACTTAATTAAGATGCCTACCCTGGATTTTCTCTGCCATATGTTTTTTGATAATTGATAATGGTGACAAATTGAAAAAAAATCTTTGAATTCGAGTTGTTATAAATGGAAGAACTATCTTGCCAGCCAGTTCCTGGTATTATCTCTGAGCTGTGACTACTACTTGTCTACCCTGAGCTATTATATGAGAAAGAAAAAATTTCATTCCAATATTCCTCAAACACTGCATTTTCAGTTTCTTGGTTAAAATGGCTCAGATGAATATCTAACTAGTGCAACTCTCAGGAATTTTTTCTGGTGACCATTGTTAGAATGACCATATAATTGTCCAAACTATCAACTTTTAAGTATAAAAGGAGCTTATTTAATAATGAGCCTACAAGAACAGGTATAAGTTGGAAATGTTATAAAATGGGAAGATGGATTAGATCAGAGCAACTTTGCTTATAAAGCCAGTTTTCTTTCTCTGTAATGCATTTTCATTGTGTCACTCATGTGAACATATTGTATGGCTACTTCATTCATTTATATCATTCCTCCATCTATTTTAAAATAAGCAGGTACTATTATTGTGAGCTCCACTATTTTCTCCTTTATCTGTCCAATTCAAATAATGGACACATTCTCCCTTCTAAAACATTAAATAGTAAAATAAATGAGTGAGAAAAATTGTGTTGTCCCTGAAAGGAAAAGAGGCTGAAAAGGAGGGTACAAAGCACAGAAAGAAAGGATCTAGAGACCTCAACAGATTAAGGAGATGTATTGAAATAGTTTCAGGGACACCCTTTCCAATCAGAAAATGGCCATCTGGCTTTCGGGTAGGTGGTCATTTATGGACTGAATGGGGTGGGGGAGTCAGAGCAGACATGTTCTGGTCAGACTGTTTATTTTAGTAGAGTGGGGATCATCTGATAAGGGCCAGAGACACTAGGTTCCCATAAGGACCAAGTCTGTGAACTTCGAGTCTGTGACCTTTGGCATAAAGGAGCCTGTAAACTTCAAAGCAGTGAGCAGGGGGTTGCTGTCTGACTGGCCTTTGGCAGTCTTTCATATACATGAGCCCCAGAGTCTCTTCTTTACCAAAGACCCCCATTATATTGACCATGCTTCCAGTAGCCATATTACCTTTCACAGAGTTAGTCCAGGCTTCAGTTCCCTGGAATCTTGCCTAGTTAAGCTCTGAGTTTGGAGTCTTCCTTTATAAGACATTTTCCTCCAAACTGGGGACCTAACCCAGAGCCTCATGCATGCTAGGCAAGGACTCTTCTACTGAGCTACATAGCCCAGGATTCCCCATTTGTAAAATGAGATTAAGACTAAATATGTTCCACTGCATCTGTGAAGATTATATGCTTGTGCATATAAGGAGCTAATCCCAATCCTGGCTATGAAAACCAATGCACAATAGTACTAATGAAACAAAAGTGAGTCTCATAGTACCTAAAACTAGACACCCCCAAAGCAGACTTCATCAATTTAAAACCTGTGCATATTTCTTTAACTTTTTTGGGGTAATGATACTAGACACATTACAGTGCCCAAATCTTTACCTACATCCGTCATCCCTCAATTGTAGTTAGTCACCACACCTTGCTATTTCCTTCTCTTTGATCCAGTCCTCCTTTCCCTCTTGACAGTTACTGTAAGTCATCTCTAAGTCCACTCTGGATTGCACAAGGACAACAGTCTTTTAGTCAATCCTCCAAATAACTATTACATTTTTCTAAGAAAATGTTTATTTGCCTTTTTGATGAAAAAAAATGTTTACGGTAGCAAACATGGGGCGAGGATGGAACATAAAGAAAAACTGAAAATTCTTGGTGCTGCCTAAAGATTACTTATTCTATGCATGTATTTCAAGAACTTTATTTCAATAGGTAGAATCATAATGTATATACATACATAGATTCACAGGATTATAGGTTTCTAGTTTCATTTCTAATGTGTTTGATAATACCAAGAGTTCTTGACTTTGTGCATTTTAAAGTCCTCTTTTGGTAGCAAACCTGTCAAAATAAATGCTTGAGAATCTTTTTCTTTTTCCTTCTCTTTAGCCTATCACTTATAGGCATAGAGAACACCACAACATAGGGCTTTATAGACTCCTGAGATTCTTATTTTCACCAAAACATAGTCACTAGGCCATAGTTGATGTTGTTGGTTATGTATCTTAGGGATTCATTGCAAAGCAGGGTGTGTTTGGGATTATCAGAAGATTCTCATAGTGATAGTGCTAACTTCTGACTTAATATTACAGCTTTATGCTACTGATACTTCTTTACCTGATCGCAGAGATGGAGAAATTTCCAGATCTGTCAGTTCATAAATCCTGATTCTCCAAATTATAAAACATGCACAGCTATCTGTGGAACATTTCTATTCTTATTGCTTTACTGGAAAATCTCTCCTATGTACTTTGAAACACTCATTTAAAAAGATTAATTAATCCATTTATTTATTTTGGTATTGGGAATTGAATTCAGTGGCATTTAACTGCTCAGCTACACCCCTAATCGTTCTTTTCTTTTTAATTTTCAGATAGGGTCTTGCTAAATTGCTGAGACCATCACTAAATTGCCAAGTCTGAACTTGCAGTGCTCCTACCTCTGCCTTCTGAATTGCTGGTATTACTGGTATGCACCACTATACCTGGCTTAACTTTTATTTTATTTGTAATTGACACATAACAGTTGTTCATATTTATGAGGTAGTATGTGTTGTTCCAATACATGCAGACATGGTGTAGTGATCACACTAGAGGAAATGGTATATACATCGCCTCAAATATCATTTCTTTATGATAATAAAATTCAAAATATCCTTTTCATATTTTTTCTTTACTGGTTCCTTTTCCCAGGAAAACCCAAGTTATAGTATATAATCATTGTTGACCAATTTGTATTTACATAGATTATGATGTTTCAATTAATATTTTAAAAGAATAGTATAGGTTATTAATAACAGAAGAGTGAACATTTATTCTGATAATATCACATGATGAATTGCATTGTATGTTGGCCCCCAAAAGACATGTGATGTGTCCTATTTTCTAATACCTATGAATATTAATTTATTTAGATAAAGGTTGTTTGTAGATATAATTACTTGAGATAATGAGATAAACCTGAACTATCCATATTGATAATAGTGATAATCCAATGACAAAATCCTCATCAGAAAAAGACAAGAAGTATCTGAGACAGAACAGAAGTTGACACATACAGGAAAAGGTGGTGAAGATAGTTGCGGGGATTGGAATAATGCAGCCACAAGCCAAGGAAACCAAAGAATTCTGACAACTACCAAACACTAAAAAAGGCAGGTAAGAATGCTCCCCAACCAGCTCCAGAGGGAGTCCTGCTCTGCAGACACCTTGGTTTCAAATGTCCAGTCTCTAGAGTTATGAGAAAAAACATTTATGTTGTTTAAGCCAGCTAGTTCACGGCGATTTGTTATAACAGTGGTAAGAAACCAATAACCAAGACATGTACTTCCCCCCGCCAACTCTGTAGTCTTATGTCAGAAATATTCTCACAAACATTACCTTCAAGACATTTAAATAGACATTTTTAATGAGTGAATGATACTTCTGAGAAAGAGGTGAAATTGGACTTTATATCTGCAAAAATTCCATTGGAGTTTTTGGATTAGTGTGTGACTGCATAACTAGGAGAAAGCATGTGTAGTTAGGGGTTGGGTACCATATCAGAATTCTACCTTCCATAACACTTCTGACTGAAACAACTAAAAAAAAACTTGAAAAAAATATGTGAAACAATAATTATGTCATTGGTCATTAAGCAATGATGCACAGTGGTTACTAAGAGATGGGAAACAAAGATGATGAATTGTACAATGATCGAAACTTACAGTATGGCAAGACTTTTCATGTCATAGCACAAGGAGAAAGAACTTAGTAAGAGCCCAGGAGTCTAAGTTGAGGAGATGGAACTGAGAGTCTCTGAGGCCAAAGGTAGAGCTCTGGAGAAGAGAGAATGCCTCAGAGAGAGAACTCTGAAGATCTAAAATGGGTGCCTTTAATATCTTCAACTGAGCATAAATCAGCATATACAAGTGTTGAACTTAATCATGGTCAGAGAAAAAAACACTCAAAAAACCCAAAAGGATTGAATAATCTCTAAGATTTACACAAGGCTGGAAACAATCCCTGTACTTACCAGATATATTGAGAAATGTCATAATTCATGGACAGTTTAGGGTAGAGAACTTTAAATTGTTTTGCCTAAGTAGTGGGTTAATATTAGCCTTAAACTAAATTCTATGTTCATCCCTTCACAACAAAGAATGCCATTAGAACAAACCTAAGAATGTTAATGAGTACAAAATATCCCATACTTAATAAGATAAAAGTTGATAATGTCTGTACCCAATAAAAAGTTCCAGGTAGAGAAAGAAGAAGGAAAAATCTGACGTATAATTAAGACAAAACTCAACCAAGAGAAATATGAAGTGACAAAGATGGTAGAATTATAGCTGAGGACACAGAAACAATTATTGTAGCTGTGTTCTGTATGTTCAGTATAGAGAGGAGGTTATGGAGGGATATAAAAAATATCAAAAAAGACCAGAATTGCTTTCACAGAAATAAAAATGACTTATGTCTAAGATGACAAATACATTGAATAGGATTAATAACAGATTAGGATACAGAATAGAAGATTAATGAACTGGTAAATATACCAACAGAAATGATAAAAAAGTAAAAACAGAAAATAAGACTGAAAATAAGACCTCATTTAATTACATCTCTAGTAACAATAAACAAACAGAACTTGAACTTTAAAAATAGCATTTTGTAATAAACACAAAATGCTAGAGATAAATTTCAAAAGATATGTAAAATCTATGTACTGAAAAGTTCAAAACATTGCTGAGAAAAATCAAAACCTAAATAATGGATATATCTGGACTAAAATGCCTACTATTAAAATGTCAGTTCTCCCCAAATTGGTACATAAAAATGTAATTCCATTTTAAAATATCATCAAATTTTTCTATAAAAATTGACAAACTGCTTCCAAAATTCATAGGGAAATTATAAGGTTTTACAATGGTCAAACTGTGAAAATGAAAAAATAAATTCAAAGGGTTCATGTTATCTGATTTCAAAACCTATTTAAAGCTATAATAATCAAGACAATGTGGTATTTGTCTAAAGTTATGTAAATAAGTCAATTAACAATATAGGAAAGAGGATTAGACTCATATATTGATGCATGATGATGCAAAGGCTATTTAATAAAAGATTTCCTTCTCAAAACAACATGAATCAGAATAATTAGATATGCAAAAGTATGAACGTCAATCCATGCCTCTTGCATTATACAAAAATTAATTCAAATGACTATAGAATTGAATGTAAATTCTAAAATTATATATTTTTATATAAATGAAGTTTAGATAAAATCTTTGTAATCTTTAGGCAAATGTCATGCTGCAGGCTCTGGCAAGGGCCCCATAACAGACAGCAGGAATACATATTCACATCTTGATACAGGAAGTCAGAGAGACTCATGGGCAAGCAAATATTTTTATAACAGCCCACTTTTTATGGTTTGGAAGAAAGGTATCCCCCAAAAGCCCCATATGTGAGACAATGCAAAGACGAGGAGGTGTTAGAGCCTTACCATGATTAGTTGATTAACTTGCAACTGAAGGCAGGTAGGGTGTGGCTAGGAAGGTGGGTCATTGGGGGCATGCCTTTGGGATATATATTTTGTTTCTGTCATGGGGTCATTCTCTCTGCTTCCTGGAGCAATGCCTTGATCTGCATCCCGCTGCCATACTCTTCCGCCGTGATGCTCTGCCTTACTTGGAGCTCTGAGGAATGGAGCCTGTCTTCCACGGACTAAGACCTCTGAAACAGTGAGGCCCCAAAGAAACTTTTCCTCCTTTAATTGTTCTAGTTGGAGTCTCTCAGTCACAGCAATGGAAAAAGTGACTAAAACAGAAATTGGTACCAGAAGAGGGGATATTGCTGTGACAACCTGGCCATGGGGTTCAGAAGTTTTTGGAGCTCTTTGAAGTTTGTGAGAGGAATTTTGAGATGTTTAGCAGTGCAAGCTAGCAATGCTTTAGATTGAGTGGAGCTTAATGGGTGATTGTAGTGGGAGCTCAGAAGGCCAGGATACTGATAGGACTGTTCATAGCAAAGGCAGGACTCAAAAGTGTTGAGACAAAAAGGAGGACTCTTTTGGAAATTGCATTAGAGGCCATTTGTGTCTGACTAAGAAGCTGTGTGCATTTTGCCTATGTCCTTAGAATTTCTGTGAGCCTGATTTTAACAATGATGGACTTCCTAAACTGGTGAGAGAAATTTCTAAGTAGCATGGTGTTCAGGCAAGGGCATGGACATTACTGGAAGCTTTTAGCCAAATATATTTTGATATTGAGGAGCAGAAAGCAGAACAGAAAGATCTGAAATACTTGGACTTGAAAGGTGGGAATAAAATTCAGGTAAAAAAGTTGCAGGTGTTAAAGATATTACCACCATTAAAAAAATCCTAAAGACTTTGCCCAGAGAAAAAAGAAAGATGGCTTGAGGACATCTCAAGGACTGGCAAGACTACATCCATATCAGGCTCAAGGAAGTAGAAATTCTTTTGAGATATGCTTTGAGATGAAACCAGCGAGCACCCTTCTCGCTCATGGGGGCCTAGGTAGGTTTTTCAACATACTCAGCCATCTAGGCACTCAGATGCTGCCGCAGCCATGGTCCCTGGAGGCTTGGCTGCTACTCAAGGTGGGGCAGACCTTGGTTGATTGCAAGATGCTGGAGTTAGTGGGTCATGTAGTCTTCCTCCAAGATTTCAAAGGAAGGCCTAGGAGGGCAAGCTGCAGCAGGTTTGGAATCCCTTTGGGCAATCCCTGAGAGAGCAATACATGGGGATGTGAGGAGGAAGCTGTAGTAGAGACCCCTGAGATTAAGAAATACCAGTACTGTGGAACTTCTACTGAGGAAGCTTGCAGGAATTGAGCATAGACAAGCCAACAGAGAGATCCTGAGGGTTGCAACCAACAAGGTTATATGGGCAGAGCTATACAAGCCTTTGCTAGAGAACATCATGATACCATGTGCTCCACATACTGGACTCAGAACTACAGGACTTGTTGGCCCAGCTGGATTGTGGTCTTGCTTTGGTCCCATGCCTTCTTTCTGTACCCCTATTTTTCTGTGGGAATGTTTACTATGTTCCTTTATATATTGGACATATATAACTTGATTTGACTTTTTACAGACTCTTATGCTGAGAGTTGCTTTGAATCTCAGTGGACACTTGGGACTTGAACTTTTGGATAATCTCGGGACTACTAAGACTATGGGGACTCTTAAAAATAGGTTCAATATATTTTGCATTGTGAGATTGTCATGAGCTTTTGGGGGCCAGGGGTGGAATGATATGGTTCGAATAAAAGTTGTCTCCCAAAAGCCTAGTATGTGAGACAGTGTAAATGGTCAGAGGTAAAATGATTGGGTTATGAGAGCCTTAATCCAGTGAGTTAATCTACTGATAGAGTTTAACTGGCAACTGAAGACAGCTAGAGTGTGGCTGGGAAGGTGGGTCATTGGCGGCATGACTTTGGGGTATATATTTTACATTTGGCATGGAGTCACTCTCTCTGCTTCCTGCAGCTATGCCTTGACCTGATTCCCACTCTTCTGCTATGATGTACTACCTCACCTGGATCTCTGAGGAATGGAGCCAGCATTCCATGGAGTAGGACCTCTGAAACCATGAGCCCCCAAAGAAAAATTTCTTCCTTAAATTGTTCTTGTTGGGTCTTTTAATCACAGTAACAGAAAAACTGACTAAAATACCACACAAAGAAGAGAACTCATTCCAGGAGACTAGTATTTCTATCCAATGGTGGCCCCTTTAATAACCTAAGAACTTCTCAGTAGGCTTTACTTCTTACTGGTCCCACCACCCAAAATAGCCACACTAAGTAACAAAAACCTAGCACTTGGACCTGTGGGGACAAACTGTAGAACTTAGTAATCCGAAAATGTTATTGATTAAAAATAATGGGTGAAATTGAAACTCTCAAACAATGCTGGTGGAAGTGTAGAATTGTACAATCATTTTAGAAAACTGATGACCTCTGAACAATTTAATAACACATCTACCATATGAACTATCCATTCAACTCTTAGGTATTTACTTAAGCGAAATAAAAGCATCTCTCTACAAAGACTAATTTACAAATGTTCATGCTGGAGTTTCTTATCTTAGGCCCAAACTGGAAGCATTAGAATTATCCTTTCATTGGCAAACATACAATCAGAATCTGGCATGTTGAAATGATAAAAATAAATGAACTCTATAGTATATGGTATACACAGACAAATCTTAGCAATATTAAACATAACAGAAGCCAGACTAAAATTAGTAGATGATTCAACCTATGTTAAATTCGAGAAATTGTAAATGAATCTAGAGTGACAGAAGAATGATCAGTAGTTTCCTGGGACAGGATTAGTCATTAATGAGGCAAATGGGGCCCAAGGAACATTGAGGGGAGGGGTCATGATATGTTTGTGAACTTGATTGTGGAGGTGGTTCCATGGTGCTGACATATGTGAGCATTTATCTGCATGTTTCTATTAAGTGCAGTTTGTTACACTTCAAAAAGCTTTTTAAAAATTTAAACTGGGAATTCTCTCATTAATCTCTAAGGATTAATTAGAGGTCACTTATTCCACATTTCAAGACAGATATCAAACCAGGAGTACTGAACTGCTTGGGTGGTAACATAAACTTCACTGGCCTCTTTTTCCTTTGCCACTGTGGGGAGCAAATGATAGGGGACTTGACTACTGAGGGAGAGAGGTTGATGAGTGAGGGATTTCTTCAGAGAAAGCATTGTTGGACAACTTGGCTATTGTTTAGTTTTCCTGTCCCCACATGGTAGGAGAATATTTCAAGGTCATCTTAAACCTGTGAGACAGTTAGGAACCATTAGACAAAAACACCCTGCAGACCTGGCTGCAGGTGTGGAACTTAGGCACACAAAGACCATCACCTGATCTGTGTATTTAAAAGACCAAAATTCAGAGGCTGGCCACTTGCCTGACAGCAGAGCAGAGAGGGGAAGTCACAGAATGTGAGCTGCATTCCAGAAATATCAGGAAATGTGCATGTTTCTGTTACCCAGAAAGGGCTGGCCATGAGTTGTCCTGAAAGAGATCCTGATTACACAGATGTGCAGGATGCTTGATACCAGTAGACAGTCTGCTGTAGGGTAGATTGCTGTAAGTTCAGAATTAATGTGAGGTCGTTCACAACCAGCTGGGCAAGGCAGCACCCATTCCAGCAAACTGAAAGCAGAGAGTTCTGTCCCAGAGATGACTTCCTCATTGTTAAATGGAGCCCACAAAAGTTCCCCAAAGAGGAAAATCAACATGGGGTTCTCCCTCTCCTGAAGGCACTGGTGTCAGATTGCAGCCCTGCCAGGCATTTGTAAATATTCTGTCTCTTCCTTCTTTTTCTTTATTGACTATAACCTAATAGAATGAGTGTCAGCATGGGGAGTGGAGAAAAAGAAGTGGGAGACTGGCAGAAGCCTGATGACAAAGACAGCTTTGTGTGCTGTGTCCAAGATCCCTAGCAGTTTGCCCAAACCTATTGTGTCCTTTTTAAAACTTATGAATAATATAACTTTGTAGTTATATAATTTCTAATGGGACACATCACTAACCATGTGATCAATTTTGGCTTAATGTAAGCAGCAACGTCATTAGTAACTCAGAATAGGGTACTTAGGCAGGAGGGGCAGAACTTGCTTCATCTTTCTTTTCTCCCACCAGAGAGAATTTCATGATGATTCCCTGAGTTTTTTCCGCCATGCTAAGTAGAGGTGGAAGTCAGAAGCTGAGAATGATGGATAAGCTGGTGGAAGGAGCTGAGTCCTTGATGAGTGTGTGGTACTGCCCTGCCAGACCTGGCTCCCCGCCTCTGGATTTTATATGAAAAAGAAATAAACTTCCTTTTCTTTTTTACATTTTTGGTTGAGCACATCTGAACCTAGTAATATCAAAAAACTATCTTCTCAGGGTAGATTTCACAACTTGAGTCAGGACTGTGTTGGAGGAGGAGAGAAACTCTGAACTGGGTAATACCAAAGTTTCATATTACACTTAAATGGACTTGCTATTACCTGTTAAATGGCACTGCTCACTGATATCTGTGTGACAACAGTGGCCTTGTGATCTACCTGTCAGAGGTGCAGATAGGAGAGTCATTGGAGCACAAGGAATAGCAGTAAAGTGAAAGAAGAAAGTTCCAGCTGCTTGCTTTCTACCTACTAGGGCTAACTTGTTCAAGGAAATGGTTACACATATTTTCTAATTGACAAAGCAATACTTTTTATATGGTTGAACTAAATTCACTGTATTGCGATAAGGTAACTTGAATTGCTCAGATGAATCTTTAACCATTGTTAAATGTTATTTAATAAAGACATTAATATTGGAATCAGTAATTAAATATAATTATAATAACTAATATAGAGTTATTATCTTCCACTTTGTTACAAGAACTTTTATACCATATTATCCTTTAACCATTTAGGATATATAGTAATTGATTTTAATATGATCTTAGATCATATGGATATATTTGCTACATTGGAGTTTTCCATTTTTCCCTATATCCGTTAAGAGACACTATAGTATTCACCTGCCCTGGGGAAGAGCACACTTCTTCTTCTTGTTGTTGTTAAGAGAGAAGGACAGCGTGAGAGAGAGACAGAGTGAATCAATTTTTATTGAGTTTTTTCACAAGGCTTTCGTTGTTCTGACACTTAGTTGTATACATGGGTGCTAGGGTTTGAACTTGTGTACTTGCGCATGCCAGGCAAATGCAGCAGCTGCTGAGCCACTGCTCCAGCCCTGGGAGCACACTTCTTTAAAGCAGTCACAACAGCTTCCCCTTATCTTCAGCTTCTCCTTACCTTCAGTTTTCGCTGTTCTTGAGGACAATGGCAGCTCTCCTGATAAAGTTCTCAGATGTTCACTTTGGCTGCTCTTGAGAGAGCATGCCCCTTCTGTCAGTGGTTAGACATCCTGTCTCATTTCTCAAAGGGAATTTTATGTACCCTATATAAATTATATGTTGTCAGACCACTCCAAATTTACTTTCCAAACCTGGCACCCATTTTATTTTGTTTCGGTAGCAAATGGACCAAATGATAAATAAATTTAAAAAAATAAGTTCTCTAATGTTTTCCTCTCTTCTTCCATTCCCTTTGCAAATGTAAATGGTGCTTCCATAAGCTTTCTATATGCATGAAAGAATTATATGTAACAATTCTATTTCTACACTGTTTACTTGAAGTAAATATTGAGAAATAGCAGAAAGTAACTAACATTTATTGGTTTTTGCTGTACACAGTGCTAAATTCTAAGTGATTGAAATGTTTTAATCTTCATAACAGATACTGCTCTTAATGCTTATTAAACATATTAAAGAATCGAAGTGCAGAGATATTATATAAAATGTCTAAAGTCATACAAGGATGATAAAGACAGGATGTAAACCTAGACTATCTTTTTTTTTTTAAATTTATTTTATTTTTATTCATTAAACATGGTCTTATAATTAAATTAGGAGGGATTGATCATCAAACAATCAAATACAGAAGTATAATGACAGAATAAGCCAAGGCTGGTGCCAGTCCATGGTTAACCCCCCTTGGATTCCCCATGGTTCCATGTTTCCCCCTACTTAATCCCCAAGTTAATTGGACTTCTCCTGCAAGTCAGAGGTTCCCCTCTGATTAGACTCCCCCATACTACTTCCCTCTGGTCTCCATGATGTCCTTCCTATTCCCTTCTCCCCTCCCTGCCCCTCTCCCTATGTCCCTCAGGAACCTAGGCAAGGTTCCCCATGATCATGTAAAAATTCATACATGTAGAGGTTATTATTAGCTTAGCTATCTATCATACTCTTTACAGTTGTATTCTAGCTTCCACAAATGAGAGAAAACATTCAGCCCTTGAGTCTCTGAGTTTGGGATACTTCACTTAGCAAAAATTTTTCCATCTCCATCCATTTGGCTACAAATGCCATAGTATCATTTTCTCTAATAGCTGAGTAGTATTCCATTGCATTTATGTACCAAAGTTTTTGAATCCACTCATCAAGTGAGGGCCATCTGGGTTGGTTCCATAATTTAGTGATAGTAAATTGAGCTGGTATAAACATTAAAGAAGCTGTATCTCTATAATATGCTGATACTAGCTCTTTTGGAAGATACCCAGGAGTGGGATAGCTGGGTCAAAAGGCAGTTTCAGCCCTACTTTTTTGAGGAGTCTCCACATTGCTTTCCAGAGTGGCTGTACCAGTTTGCAGTCCCACCAGCAATGTAACAGTGTTTCTCTTTTCCCACAGCCCCTCCAGCATGTGTCATTGTTTGTATTCTTCATTTTTGTCACTCTGACTGGAGAAAGGTTGAATCTCAGTGAAGTTTTGATTTGCATTTCTCTTATTGCTAGTGATCTAGAGCATTGTCTCATATATTTATGCGCTTTTTGGACTTCCTCTGTTGAGAAGCTTCTTTTTAGTTCCATAGCCCATTTATTTTTTTTTCCTTTTTTTTAAATTTTTGAACAACCATACAAGTTTTTAACAAAATAATATAAAATGTGTATAGATTCTGGATATTACAGTTACCCCCAGGAGTGCCCCCCCAATTACCCACCCTTATCCCTCCCTTCCCCTTCCCACAGTATCTCTAAAAAAGGATCATGTTGTATAGCATTACATCTTATCTGGATTTAACACATGATAATAGGCCAACTTTCTCACTGGCCAGGGTCTAGTCCCAACGTCCACAGATGAGTAGAGACAATCGACCATTAGTTCTCTGGGTTAAGCTGATTTTACTCAGCATAATTTCTTCCATAGCCATCCATTTACCTTCAAACGCTGCAATATCATTGTTTCTAATTGCTGTGTAAAATTC
>PVKS010021943.1:0-34350 GCA_004027875.1 Aplodontia rufa | reverse complement strand
AAACTCAAGGAAAGTACACACTCAGGAAAGAGAATATGAGTTCTCCAAGCAGAGAATGACAAAGGAAGCTTGAGGCTGCTTCCAGTGCGTTAGTGCTTCTGTGTGCAGGACACCTGGGTCCACCGTCCTCAGGCTTCACCAACCCAAAGCCGAATCCTAATTCACAGTCCTTCAGGAACTGCTGCTATGGAAGCCATCACCCTCAGGGGCTTCATCTATAAGTCCACCCTGTGTTAATGCGGGTGCTGGGTCAATGCCAGGCAAACTTTTTCTTAGTGCACCTGCAGCCCTGTTGAAATTTTCCTTCCGATGCACATTGAGAAACCTGTGGCCATTCGTCCTAACTGCACGGTGATCCCAGCAGGCCTGGTCAGGAGTGAGCCCCCAGGTCTTCTCTTCTGGACAGTGTTCTGAAGTGGCTCCCTTTGTTTACATCTGTTTGTCTTCTGATTTAGCACACTTGTTGTTTTACTACCCATGACTGCATTACTCATTGTTCTTACGGACAATGAAGAGAAAGGGAGTGGCACTGCTAGGCTATTGGGTCACTCCACCGCCCAGGACTCAGTACTGCTAACTCAACCGTGGCAGTCTCTCTACACAGTACGCGTCGGAACCAAAGCAACTTTTCCCCAATACCTTCCTTCCGTGTTTAGTTGAAATTTTGGATGTGGAACTGCAGATACCATGGGCTGACTGTGTGTCAGGGCAGAAGCTCCAGGAACAGTGCTAGTTCAGACACTGTGTGAAGAAAAGGAAAACTGTCTGGAAATGGCCTGGAGCCTCGCCATGGCCGTGGTTGGGGGTCCAATCTTCCATAGCTGGAAACACTACCCAGCTCTTGGCTCTGAGCCCTCCCCGCTACAGCTGTCACCAGATGGTTTGGATGTTCATTATCAAACCCCACTTGGGAGTTTCCAAGCATTCTGCTTGTCTCTCACAAAAGGGAAAAGAGACCAAAAAAAAAAGACTTTTGGGATTCAGATACTGTATTAGGTATAAATTCAAAAAAGCAAAGAATATTTACTAAATATTCTCAGTCAAACTCCCTCTGAGGGTAGCTGTGTAGAATCCTTCATGACCACATGAACAGAGGTGTTAGAATGACTGCTGCAGAGTAGGGAGTCGGAAAGCGAGGAAATGTCAATTTGTGAACATTAACAAATAATATTCTGTCAACAATACAGCAAAACCTGCTGCTCTTATTGCAGACTAAACTCCCACCATTGTGTCAGATTTCTGTCTTGTCAACAGATGCACAAGAGGCTGAAGGACCATCAGTGCTGCCTGTCTGGCTGCTCAGAGAGCATTTGACCCTGCGCTTCTGCTGCTTATGCAGCTGGCAGAGCCCTTGGTGGTGATGGGTAGAGCAGTCCAGAGCTCTCAGCTGCTCTTGGTCTGCTCTAGTCCCCGACACCTGCTTCTTGGGTCAACTCAGAATCTGCTGTGTGATCTTCTCATGTAACGCACGTGGCAGCTGGGCCACCCTGAGCAGGAGGTTTTTGTTTGGGGCTGCACCACTGTGGGAGGATAATCAGCATCTTGAAAGCAGTAATAAGTCCCAGCATCCTCAGCCTCCACCCTGCTGATTTTCAGTGTGAAATCTGTCTCTGACCCACTGCCACTGAACCTTTCCGGGACCCCTTCTTCCAGGTTGGAAACCTCATAGATCAGAAGCCTTGGAGGCTGGCCTGGCTTCTGCAGGTACCAATTCAAACAGGTGTCTCCGTCACTGTCTACGAGGCTCTCACTGGACCTGCAGGAGATGGAGGCTGACTCTCCAGGGGTGACAGATAGGGAGAGAGGAGTCTGGGTCAGCACAATATCCCCACTGGATCCTGAAATGAAGACATAAAAATGAAAGGTCATGCACAAAAATAATGAATCATTTTGCTGACTTTAGTGTTGTTCTACCCAAAGTTTAAATCTTTTTATGTGTGTGCAACACTACCCTCTTACTATGAGCTAACCTCATTTTCAAAATTTGCCCATGGATTCAAGTCACACAGTGGCCTCTGTCTTTTGAAAGAACACTCTTCTTTGTTAATTTTAGCTTGTTCTCAATTACAAATGCTCAAACGATAAATCTCCCTCCCTGGAGGGCAAGACTTCCGCATCCAACAAGGAGGTCAGAGCACAGGTGCACCAGGGGGCCCCAGGGCTCACCTCCCTCCCTATTGAGTCCTTACCAGGGATCCAGAGGAACAGCAGCCCCAGGAGCTGAGCAGGGCACCTCATTTTGTGAAGCTGAGCTGAGGAGTCCTGGTCAGTGAAGGTCAGGTTAGAGCTGAGCTTTTATCTCAGACTTTCAGGAAGACCCTCCCCTGGGAGCAGCATGCAAATCTGTGGGGACAGCTGTGTGCAGAGAGGAAAGAGGTATATGGAAAAAAATGAAAAAAAAAAAAACCCACTAAATGTCCTCAGTGTCTGGAAGGAAGCTAGAAAAAGCAATCTCTTCTAACATGTTGGAATTCAGAGGCTGAAACGCTGTCAGGGGGGCAGGGGGTGTGTGAGACGGCCACTATCAACATGCATGCTGCAGGGACGTGGCTGGGTAGAAGAGGGAGACACCTGTGCAGGTTCTCTGGGAGGTGGACGACTGTCCCGCCAGCTCTCTCTGATTGACCTCCAGGATGGAGAAATTGCCACCATCTATTGCTGACCAGGGCAGTCAGACTTGAGTCAGGAAGCATTATGTGGTCTCTGGGATCAGAGGACGCAAGACTAACGCTCTAGGAATGCTATACGCAGGGATTAGGAGACATCGTTCCTTGGAGTCAATTCAGTTTTACTCCATGAAAACAACTGAATGAAAAAAATTGCTAGTAGTGTTTTTCTTATGTTAAATGTTTATCACAAAATCATGCAATTAGCAATGAAAATTAAATAGTAGTAATTCCAAAGGGCTGGGAGAACATTTGACAGATAATAGACAAGTCTGTGATTCTCATGGTTGGTGGTGCACCACATGTGACCTCAAAAACTCACTGACTTGTGTATATTAAATATACACGGCTATTTACATAGCAACCGTATGTCAATATCATTATTAGAAGGGAGGTTGCCAAAGAGAAGGAGTCCCTGTCTTATAAATATAGATAGAGCTACAATATCTGTGCAACACAGAGACAGGGAAAGGATTCCATGCTTCAGGCAGGGAGTGTGAAGCTCATGGGGACCAGTTGCCACTGTTCCTGACCACCTGCCCTAATTAATACAGGGCATATGTGTCAGATCCATAGAGGCTTTGAAGGGCAGGCTCCTTGGCAGCAGGGAAAGAGTGACCAAGGTGTCAGCATACATAATTTTTTCTTCTTGCTTCAGGAAACACTTCCCATGCAGTCTTTCTCACACCAGGAACCAGGGCATGCAGGGGTCCAGTTTCATGCTAGCTGTGTAGGAAAATCTCCCCTCTCACCTGGTTCCCATCTGGAGCAACCACATTATAGTCAGTCCCCAGGAAAGGCCATCTAAGAGGAGCCAGGACTGGACCCACAGCTCTGAGTCTCAGGATAGCCAGCAGCTGTATCTGACCGCCCCTGGGCCTCCATATAAATGTGGCCAGCTGGAACAGGGGACTGGATAGAGCTACCCAGGGGCTCAGTCTGCCACACTTCCTTCTTTGACCTCATTGATCAGGGGACAAAGGATCATTCTTCCATGTCTTCCTGCCAGAGGTCTCCTTGAGTAGCTCTGAGAATTCTGCCCACCTCATACCACTTAGGACAGTCACTGGGCTGCAGACATAATCCCTGAACAATTAAGAAACAGTTTGTATAGTCTTATAATACCTTGATCAATTGAGACCCAAAGTCCCCTAACTTGGAAAAGAAGAAAAAATAAGCAATTCCAGACAGATTAAGTAAAAAAATAAAATAAAGACTTGAATTCATTTTACATGTGTATATTCACTGAACAGTAGTATAGTGAATATTGTAATTTTCGTTTTTAAAAGTCAGGTTAAATAATTATAAATTCTGAATAATGTTAGTAAAGCAAAGTTATGAAAATTCTCTTTTCTTTATTAATTTTTCCTCCTTGAACATTTTCCAGTTTTTATGTGATCTCCCCTTTCTTGGACATTCAGTTGGAATTGATATTAACTGCAAATTAGCATTCTGCAACTTAAATCTAATCTGTGAGACTGATATAAAGCCTCATTCTATAGAAGACACAACTGAAGAAAAGAGTTAACTAGGGAAATTGCTGGGTAGACAGTACCTCAGGGACCAAGCTGAGGGACTTTCAGGGGTTCCTTATTGTAAAGTCTAGTGTACTTCCATAAGAGAGGATGGTAAACACCATTATTCAACTTCCTTCACCCTTGAACCTGCTGATGACATTCATCATTAACCAACTCATTAAAGAAAAAATTGATTAAAATAAAACACAGAACTTTAAGTATTGAACGTAACATTTTGCAAGTAAAATTGTCCAGCAACCACCACCAAAATCAAAATCAAAATATATAGGCTTTTCCTAACCTCTATGAATTATTTTCTGCCCCATTTCTGCTCAGCTTTCTTTCAATATTGTATATCAGGGATCTTACAGATGCGTACTTTCACCATAGATTATCTAGTCTATTTTTTCAGGAATTTCACAGGAGGGAAATCATACAATCTGTGTTCCTTTCTGGCTTGTTACGTTTGCTGACCATAATATTTAAAAAACTCATCCATTTTGTTCTGTGCACATGCAATGTGCTCCTCTTCATTGCCAAATATTGTTTATTTGGTAGCATCAGAACTTTCCCCTTTATTGACTGGTGGCTATTTGGATCGTTCCTACTTTGAGCTACTGTGAATATAGCTACTGTGAATGCCTTTGTACAAGAGTTTACATGAATAGATGTCTTCATTTCTCTTAAGCAAATGCCTGGGAGTGCAATTTTGTCTAATACTAACTGTTTAAGACTCTGCCAGTCTTTGAAAGAAAACCAAGAGTCATGAAGATTGTGTTCCTACAGCTGGGACTTCCTCCTAGGGGTTAGAAAAGGAAATGCCAGTATCCCACTGTTAACCATGCCACCTCCCAGTTCTTCCAAAAGAATGAAACCCATTTACCACTCCTTCCTAAAGTGGGGCTTTCAGAGTGGTTTTCAAGGCTACAGCTCCCAGAAGCAGGGGAAGGTGTAAGACAGGAACAGATGGTGTCTGCCTCATGAGATGAACCCACCCTGTCTCCCTCTCATGCTCAGGAGGCAGATGGACAGGAGAAAACGTGCCAAGATTGGACCGCTAATGGTGCACGCCAGTGGAGGAGCCCTTCCGAGGCTCCACACTAGGCTGCTCCCTCCACAGAGAGCTGCTCTTCTCGCAGTGCCCACAAGGACCCAGCACTGCCCCAGCTACGGGATACCTGAGCTGCTGCTCCCCCTGCTGACTGTGTTTCCATTCAGACTCTTGAGGAGTCACCTGTTTTAATGGCTATGAGGCTGTTTCTCCCTCAGTCCACCCTGTAACTTTGCATCACAAACATGCATCTTCTCACTCTTGAACTCCAGGTATTAATATCAGATTTTAGACCCTCATAACACTCTGCAAAGATTCACTTTAGAAATTCCAGGGTGTGTACCCCTTCTTCAAAATTGTCAGAATACAAATTTCTTCAGTAGATCCCCTTTTAAGTGAGATTGAGCTTCCTTAGATTCACGAGTCAGTACACATGTCATTTAATCTGAGGTCAAAATTATAAAGTTTACCAAAAATAGTACCTTGTAACATACATTTTTTTATAATGAACACTTTATTTTCCTTATGTTCCTGACATGGGTATGTGAGTAGTTTATTCTAAGCAAAAGACTAATTTCTTATAGCATTAATTACATTTTTAACAAACAAATTATATTCTTTGTTTTTATTCAGAAATTTATTTGTTGAATAATAACACAATCTTTTAATGAAATAATATAATGTATATAGATTCTGAAGATAAGATTTACTCCCAAGCATGCCCCCCAATTACCCACCCTTATCCTTCCCCTTCCCTTCCCAAAACATCTCTAAAAATGTATTAGGTTGTATAACATTACACCTTATCTGGATTTAATACAAGATAATAGACCACCTTTCTCAATGGCCAGAGTCTAGTTCCAGCCTCCACAGATGAGTGAAGACATTCGACCCTTGGTTCTCTGGGTTATGCTGATTTCAACTCAGCATAATTTCTTCCATAGCCATCCATTTACCTTCAAAGGCTGCAATATCATTGTTTCTAATTGCTGTGTAAAATTCCATGGTATATATGTACCACAGTTTTTGGATCCATTCATCCAGTGAGAGACATCTGGGTTGTTTTCAAAATTTAGCTGTTGTAAATTGAGCTGCTATGAACATAGATATTGCTGTAATGTGCTGATTCTAAATCCCCTGGAAAAATACCTAGGATCATATGGTGGTCTCATCCCTATTTTTTTGAAGATTCTCCACTCTGCTTTCCTGAGGGGCTGTACCAGTCTGCAGCTCCACCAACAGTGTGTTAGCGTCCCTATCTGTCCACAACCCCTCCAGCATCTATTATTGTTTATTTTCTTAATTTTTGCCATTCTGACTGGCATGAGGTGATATCTTAATGTAGTTTTCATTTGCGTTTCTCTGATTACTAGTGATTTAGAGCACTTTCTCGTGTTACATACATTTTTGAAGGACGGGATGGTAAGAAAAAGACTTGATTCATAGCACATACATGTGTGCATGCTCCTCCAGCCATTGTGCATCTTTTTCCTTGGCAGTATAACTCTGTGGTAAGTTCTGGAAAGACTAACACTTGGGTGTTTATTGTCCTAAGTCCTGGATGTGACAAGCTTCTTTGTTCAAGACCCATTCTATAAATGGTTTACAGAACTGAGCAAGGGATGGAAACACTTGGCCAGAAACACTTGTTCCCCTGCTGTGGGTCTCAGTGAGGCAGTGCCCTCCTGGGGACTGAGCATCCTGCCTGGCCAGGTTCCTGTCCAATAATGGGGTCCTTCCTGACAACAGAAATCACGGAGGCTGTGAGGACAGGGGAATGGGTGTTGGCAGGAGCCTGATCCTGCTCCCCTGGGATTCCTATTTTACTCCACCTCACCCATGGTAATAAACATGTTTCTGCATAAACAGTCAGATGACTTCTCTCCTATCCATGAGACTGAACAGCAGTACCAGGAGGAGGAAGGAAAGTGAAGGACCCTATGTTTCTTAGCCCTTAGGCTGAACAAGACACTGTGGCTGCTGTTCAGGTCTCCATGTCTCATTGGGCGCATCACGTTCCCTCTGTCAAGTCCTGAAAGGTCCTGTGCTGTCCACCTGCCTGTGCCACCAGAAGCTTCATGCTGACGTTTGTCAAGTGCTCCACCAGCTTCCAACAGTGGAAATGGCAGTGAATGGAACATCCCAGAAGCTCATCAACATTCCTCAGACTTACTCCCGTCTCTGAGATAGGTAGAAGCGATCTCCTCTTATCTTCTTTGCAGGGTCTGTCTTGGTGACCTCAGCCCATTTAGTAAACACATTCTGGACAGATAACCCTGTATCAAAACATTATCCCAGGTGTGTTACTCATTTTCTCAAATTACAGCATCCTTCCATTTCAGTCAACCTTTTTCATTGCCTCAACATAATAACGAACAGGAACAATATTACAAAAAATGTTTATTTAGGGGGATCACGGTTTCACAGGTCTTAATCCCTATATAGCTGGGTTCAGTCCTTGGTACTTGAGGTGAGACTGAACGTCATGGCAGAAGACTGTGGCAGGGGGAAGCAACTCAAGGAGTCACAGCTGAAAGCAGAGAGAGCTCCACAAAAACTGTACACCGGATACAATATATACACCCTAAATGTGCAACCCCAAGACCCACCTTCTCCAGCCACTCCCTACCTGCCTGCAGTTGCCTGTCAATCCCTCACGCCATGAATGGATTAAGGCTCTTATAACCCAGTCATTTCACCTCGGCCTTCCTGCATTGTCACAGATAAGTTCTGGCGCAACAACTCACATTTAAACCATAACACCTTGTAATGTCATCCTTTTGAATTAAGATCTATTAAGGGTGAAATTCACACACCTGAGAGAAAAGAAAAAATATTTCAAGTATTATATCAAAAAATAAATACTGATGGAGTCACGACTGTTGTTCCAGACTCCAACATTCTCTCTGTAACAGTTGCGTTGACACACATAATTAGGGTTCCAGAGCTTCCACTGCCCTGGTATGAAATTTAATTATAATGTTTCTTCATTCAAATGTCCAAAGTAGTGACAGTTAAACTTCTGTGCGACATCATATTTCAAATATATTTAACTCAGTTTTTGTTTGAATGTTATATTATGAAAGAAGAACCTGATTCTTATTAAACACCTACAATTCTGAAATGATTTTTTCCAGCAGAAACCATCATGGTAACAAAGTAAATGCATATACAGGAAATCCGTCATTTCCTTTCGGAGGTTGGGCAACTCCACTGAAATCAACTGTACCTTAATTTTTTTCTAATTTTTTTTTAAATTTAGTCAATATGTTCTCGCCTTTTGGAAGGAATCGTTGTTACATATACATGCCTACATAGGTACTGACAGAGTAAGTGCAGCCTGGTCCTAGTCCGTTATCTTCCCTGATTCATTTTTTCCCCAGTGTCATGTCTCCTCTGTAACACCCCCATGGTATAGATAGAAATAAACATATACATGTATATAAACTATTTAAATGTCTGTGTTTCTCTCCCTGCCTGGGTGTAGTTTGGTTTCTCATGGGTGTCAAGTGTACCTAACTGTATTGATGAACCCCCTTCCCTCTCCCTCCTCTCCCTCTCTCTCTCTCCCTTCTCCCCTGAACTTCAGTTATGGTTCCCCCAGTTTATGTGAAATTTCCCCTTTGGTGAGCTTATTAATTAAATGTATCTCACTTTCATTCAATTTTAGATTTTAATCTAGCTTCCAAACATGAGAGGAAACATTTGTCATTTCAGTCTCTGTGTTCGGCATATTTCACTCACCGTGACTTTTCCCATTTCCATCCATGTAGCTGCAAAAGCCTCTGGAAGTTAATCTTTATCCTGATATCCTGAAATATTGTAATATATTATGCTTTCTGGAAACTGGGCTGATGTAAGTGCCACAGTAGCCTTGAGAGCTTTAACTTTTTGAACTTCATATTATCCAGTGCCTGCATGAGCCACACTGGTTCATGGGAATTCTGGGAAGGCTAAGAAAGGCGAGCAACTATGCTCTAGGTGCTGGATCTTCTTAACTAAGAACCTCCTGCTCTGTAATGCCTTTTAGTTTGGTGTTTACTTGTAATGCTCTTAGCTACAATCTAGACCTTTTTGAAAGCTCAAGTCCTGGCTCTTACAGAATTACTGTGTCCAAATCTTCTATTGAGCCTAGGCTAAGGGTGGCTAATCAGTCAACACCAACAGTCAATGTCACTGAATTTTCTCTCTTTTGGAAAGGTGACCAATTGAGCACTTGGAATTTACACAGTGTTGTGATTTCCATTCTCCCAGGTGTCTTTGACAGTGGCAGAGATGAGACATAAGTCTAGAATTCGTTGCTAGTAGAACTTCATCAAGCAAAAGATCACATTGGACACACATATGATTGGAGTGCTCATGGGATGCAAAGACTAAATTTTTAACATTACATAAACAATCTTCATTCCTACCCCTTTATCTTGCATTAGTCAGTTTTTCATCCCTGTAACTAAAATACCTGGCTAGCATGAGTTAGTACATGAAAACAGTATTATGGGGTAAAATTTTGAGAATTTAGTGCATGGTCAGATGAATTCATTATTCTAGGTCCAAGGTGAGGCATAACATCACTGTGTCAGGTCACAGTGGAAAGGCACTGCTATCCTCATGCTTGTCAGGGAGCATGCAGGAGTGGGACTACAGGGAAAATTAACTGCTCCAGTTATGTCCCCAGCAACGCAGCTCAACTAGTCATACTCCAACTGCCTACAACAACACCCAATTAGTCCACTCAAACTAACATACATACCACGGAGTTCTCCTGAGCAATTAGAAACCATAATATTGCAGTCTTTGAAGGTAAATGGATGGCAACGGAAGAAACCATGTTGAACAAAGTCTAACCCAGAGAGTCAAGGGACAGGTCCTCACTCATCTGTGGAGGCAGGAGTTAAACCCAGGGCTGTGTGAAAGGTAGTCAATCTCATGTATTAGACCCAGCAAAGGCATAGCAACACATAATCTAGGGCAATCTTAGATATGTATTGGGAAGGACAGGAGTGCGGACAGGTGGGGGAGGGGAAGGGAGCAAAAAAAGGGAGGGATGTAGAGGGTAAACCTGATTTAAGAATATATATCTATATATGTCATATTGTCACTTTGGATGCATTTTTAATTGTACAATAACAAAATTTCTTAATAAAAAATAAATACTGTGCTCTGGACCCTGCCCTGCTGCAGACACCTGCTTCCTGCAGGAGGCACAGCTTGGGAGGGGTGAAGAGCCCACGCTGCAGCTGTCCACGTTTCCAGAGCCACATTTTCTAGCCTGGTGAAACAGGGGCAGGTGGAAGAGTTCACCTCACATTTACACCAGCGCTGCACAGGGGATAAGGCAGAAGGGAGTTTGAACTCAGTTGCTGTGTAGACAGAGGCATGATGTCAAAAACTGCATCACATACCCAGTGTCGATAGCAGCACTGAACAGCACGCGACACTGAAAGGACTTAAACAGCAACCTACTATTTGTGCTTTGGCTAATTTGTGTTCCTAGTGGTTTCCCTAGGGTCCCTTATGCCACTACAGATGGCTGGGTCAGCAGGGCAGAGGTCCTCATTGACCTCATTCTCTGTGCACTAGTTGGTGATGGCTGTTTCTGGGGCACCTCTGTCTCCTCCACATAACTTCTTTCCCCGCAATAGGAAAGAGCAGCTCTCTCACAACCCCTGGAGGTGGAGGGGAAGCTGCATGACTTCCTGAGGCCTGGGCTCCAGAACCGGGCAGGCAGCTGTGCACACTTCCTGCTCTTTCTCAGGACTCACTGTGGCCTGCTCCATGCTGAGTCCAGATGCACCAACCTGCTGCCCTCCCTGGGCACCTGCAGTACTGTCCTGAAGTTACTCTTCATAAACCCCCAGTGCTGTCTCTGATAGGAGCCCCCTGGGACAGCCAGCATCATTCCCACCAGAGCAACTGAGAGCGGAGGAGAAGCTGAAAACAGAACCGGTGGGAGGAGAAGATGCCGGTGAGCCCCAGAACTCATGTCCTCTCTCTGTTCTTCATATTTACAGTCCTCAGCATGTCAGTCCTTGGAGGAGAGAATAAATAGGGGAATGTAGATACTCTGATGATCAAGAGGATGCTGAGTGGGGCTGGAGTGGTGGCTCAGCGGTTATGGCACTTGCCTAGTGTGTGCAAGCATGCGAGTTCGAACCCCAGCACCATATACACAACAAAGCCACATTAAAAATAAAGAAATAAGACTGATTATGTCTCAAAATAAAAGAGGAGGCTGATTGCAGTTCCCACTGACCAAGGTCTCAGACTCGGATCTTGGACCCTATGAGCACCTCACATTGGCATCTCCACACACTGTGTCAGCTGGAGCCAGAACACAGGGCCCAGAGCACAGAGCCCTGTGCCCAGGTTCGGAATTGCACCTGCCACCAGGGGGCAGCATGCTAGCAGGACTGCACTCCTCCCCTGCGCCTGTCTTGTCCAGCAGCAAAGATAAGAGAAAGCTGTTATGCAACCTGGAGATGTCAACACTGGAGGAGGGAGAGAGTGACCACAGCCATCCTCATGGTACTGAGGTCTTCAGGGTGAAAGCAAATACAAGGCTTTGGACCAGAACCAGGAACTGCATGAAGATGTCTATCATGAATTTGACTTGGGTGTGTCCTTCTGTGGTGTGGACACAGAATCAGATTAAAGTTAACAGAACAGAGCATGGGATTCACAGTTCTTCCTTTCTTCTTGCGGGGAGCACTGGATTCAGGACACCACACTGAAACCAAAATCCAAGGATGCTTGAATTCCTTAAAACAGGGCTTTATATTTATCTTAAATTCTTTCATCCCCTGAACACCTAAAATACTCCCTAGATTAGTTGCAGCACTTCATATGATGAAATATTATGTAAATAGTGGCTGCACTGTGTTCCTTCAGAAAAAGAATGAGGGATAATTTCTGTACGTGCTCAGAACAGTCACAAGTGCCACAGGAGGATGGGGAGCAGCAGCTCCAAGCCTCGGTTCTTGTGTCCAGACAAGAGAGAATTTCAACTTGGATATGAAAAGTCAAGCAACAGAATTTTATTATGAAATGAAACAAAACTTAAGCAATGTACATCCTCAAGAAAGAGAAGAACATATGTAAGGGCTTGATGATTGCCTAGGACAACTGGGGTCCACCGTCCTCAGTCTTCTCCAAACCAAAGTCGAATCCTAATTCACAGTCCTTTCAGGAACTGCTATGGAAGCTGTCACCCTCAGGGGCTCCATCTGCAAGTCCATCTAGTGTTAGTGCAGGTGCTGGGATCAATGTCAGGCAAACTTTTGGTTAGTTCACCTGCTGCCCTGTTGAAATTTCCTTCTGGTGCACATCGGAAACCTGTGTCCATTCATCCTAACTGCACAGTGATCCCAGCAGACCCCGCCAGGAGGGATCCCCCTAGGTCTGCCCTTCTTGACAGGTTTCTTAATTGTCTCCCTTTGTTTACAGCTGGTTGTCCTCAGGGTAGCACATCTGTTGTTTTACTACACATGACTTCATTACTCGTTGGTCTTAAAGACAATGCAGAGAAAGACCATGACACTGCTAGGCTATTGGGTCACACTCCACCGCCCAGGATGCTACTAATACAACCATGGTGGATTCACCACATAGAACATGTCAGAACCAATGCAACTTTTCCTCAATACTTTCCTTCCGTGTTTAGTTGAATTTTTGGATGTGGACCTTTAGATACAGTGGGCTGACTGTGTGTCAAGGTAGACACTCCCAAGAACAGTGCTAGTTCAGATTTTGGGTGAAGAAAAGGAAAAATGTCTGAAAATGGCCTGGAGCCTGGCCATGGCTGCTGTGGTTGGGGGGTTAAACCTCCATCGCTAGAAACACTACTTAGCTCTTGTCTCCGAGCCCTCCCCTCTACCACTGTCTCCAAATGATTTAGACATTTATTATTAAATCCAAATTGGGAGTTCCCAAGAACTATCCTTGTTATTCAAAAGAGGGAACTGAGACAAAAAAAAGACTATTGGGATTCAGATATTGCATCTGGTATAAATTCATAAGAGCAAAGCATTTTTATTGAATATTCTCAGCCAAACTCCCCCTGAGGGTAGCTGTGTAGAATGCTTTCACGAGCAGGTGAACAGAGATGTTAGAGTGATTGGTACAGAGTGGGAAGTTGGGAAGTGAGGAAATGTCAGCTTGTGACCATTACAAGTAGTGTCTGTCAACAATACAGCAGAACCTGCGGCTCCTCATGCAAATTCAACTGCTGTCGTTGGGTCAGAGTTCTGTGTCTTGTCAACAAACACACAAGAGCCCGGAGGACCACGGAGGCCTTCCCATCAATGCTGCCTGTCTGTCTGGCTGCTCAGAGAGCCTTTCACCCTGCATTCTGCTGGTTATGCTGCTAGCTGAGGCCTTTGTGGTGACGGGGCAGAGCAGGCCAGAGCTCTCAGCTGCATTGGTCTCCTCATGTCCCCAACATCTGCCTCTTGGGTCAACTCAGAACATGCTGTGTGGTCTTCCCACACAGCACACATGGCAGCTGGGCCACCCTGAGCAGGAGGTTTTTGTTCGGGGCTGAAGCACTGTGGGGGGATAAGCTATACCTTGAAAACAGTAATAAGTTCCAGCATCCTCAGCCTCCACCCTGCTGATTTCCAGTGTGAAATCTGTCCCTGATCCACTGCCACTGAACCTCTCTGGGACTCCAGTATCCCGGTTTGAAGCCAAATAGATCAGACTCCATGGAGACTGGCCTGGCTTCTGCAGGAACCAATACATCAAGTTGTCTCCATCACTGTCTGTGAGACTCTGACTGGACCTGCAGGAGATGGAGGCTGGCTCTCCAGGGGTGACAGACAGGAAGAGAGGAGTCTGGGTCAGCACAACATCCCCACTGGATCCTGAGATGATGAGAGAAATGCAACGTCATGCTCAAAAATTATGAATCATTTTGCTGAGTTCAGTGTTCGTCTACTCATTAGGTTGAATCTTTTTATGTGTGTGTTCCACTACCCTCTTACTATGAATTTATTTTATTTACAAAAATTAGCCCAAGATTTCAAGTCACACAGTCACCTCTTTGTTTTCAGTTCCTCAACAGAGCACTCTTCTTTGTTACTTTTAGCTTCTTCTCAATTATAAAAGCTCAAAATAACAAATTCCACTCACTAGAGGGCAAGATTTCCACATCCAACAATGAGGTCAGAACACACAGGTGCACTAGGGGTGCCCAGGGCTCACCTACCTCCCCACTGAGTCCTTACCAGGGATCCAGAGGAACAACAGCCCCAGGAGCTGAGCAGGGAGCCTCATCTTGAGCAGCTGAGCTGAGGAGTCCTGGTGAGTCAAGGAAGGTCAGAGCTGAGCTTTTATCTCAGCCTTGCAGGAAGGTCCTCCCTGGGGAGCAGCATGCAAATCCCCTGGGGTGCAGCTGTGTGGAGAGAGGAAAGTTATATGGGCCTTTTATGTTTGAAAAAAATAAATAACAACCAATAAATGCCCTGTGTGTCTGGAGGAAGACTAGAAAAAGCAATCTCTTGTAACCTGGTGGGAGTCACAGGCTGAAATGCTGTGTGTGGCAGGCGGTGTGTGGCACTGCCACACTTAACAACGGGCATGCTGCAGGGACTTGGCTGGGTTGAAGAGGGAGACACCTGTGCAGGGTCTCTAGGAGGTGGACAACTGTTCTGCCAGCTCTCTCTGATTGACCTCGAAGAGGGGGAAACTGCAGCCATCTACTGCTGACCAGGCAGTCAGAAAGGACTCAGGAAGGCTGATGAGGTCTCTGGCACCAGGCTAAATGTCTAGGAATGTCAGATACAGCATTTAGGAAACATCTTTTCTTGGAGTCAATTGAGTTCTTCTCCATGGCAGCAACTGAATGAAAACAAAACAAAACAAAACAAAACAAAAAAAAATCTAGGTGTGTTTTTCTTATATTAAATGTTTATCATAAAATCAAACAATTGAAAATGAAAATTAAAAATACTAGTACTCCCAAAGGGCCTGGGAGGAAGGTTGAGAGATAACAGACAAGTCTGTCATTCTCATGGTTGGTTGTGCACCACAGGGGATCTCAAACTCACTGACTTGGGTACATTAAATATACTTGGCTTTTTACATAGCTACCATACCTCAGAATAGCGATTAGAAGAGGTTGCCAAAGAGAAGGGATCTCTGCTTACAGATAGAGCTAATATCCCTGTGTAACCCAAGAGGACGGGAAAAGGTTCCATGCCTCAGACAGGGAGTACGAAGCTCCTGGTGACCAATTGCCACTATTGGTGACCCTCTCCCCTAGTTAGTCCAGGACAGTGTGTAAGATCCACAAAAGGCTTTGTAGGGCAGGCTCCTTGGCATCAGGGAAAGAGTGACCAAGGTGTAACCATACATAGTTTTTCTTCTTGTTTCAGGAAACCCTTCCCATGCAGTCTTTCTCACATGTGGAACCAGGACCTGCAGGGGTCCAGTTTCATGCTAACTGTGTAGGAAAATCTCCCCTCTCACCTAGTTCTCATGTGGAGCAACCACACTATAGTCAGTCCCCAGGAAAGGACATCTGAGGGGAGACAGGATTGGATTCACAGCTCTGAGTGTCAGAGTAGCCAGCAACTCTGTGTGACCCTCTCTGGGCCTCCATATAAATGTGGCCACCTGGAGCAGGGCCTAGATAGAGCTCCCAGGGGCTCAGTATGCCACACTGCCTTCAATGGCCTCATTAATCAGGGGACAAAGGATCATTCTTGCATGTCTTCCTGCCAGAGGTCTCCTTGAGTAGCTCTGAGATTTCTGCCATCCTCATACTGCTTGGGACAGTCACTGGGCTGCAGACATAATCCCTGAACAATTAAGAAACAATTTGTACAGTTTCATGATACATTGATCGATTGAAATCCAAAGTCCCCCTAAATTAGAAAAGAAGATAAAATAAGCAATTCTAGACAGAAAAAAATAAAAAATTAAAATAAAATAAAGAATTGAATTTATTTTATTGTGTACATTTAGTAAATAGTAGTATAGTGAATATTGTAATTTGGGGGCTTAAAAGTCAGGTTGAATAGTTATAAATTCTGAATAATGTCCATAAAGCAAAGTTCTGAAAATTTTCTTTCCCTTATTAATTTTTTCCTCCTTAAATATTTTCCAATTTTAAAATGATCTCCCCCTTTCCTCGGACATTCAGTTGGAATTGATGTTAACTGCAAATTAGCATTCCGCCACTTCAATCTAATCTGTGAGACTTATATAAATCCTCATTCCATAGTAATACACAACTGAAAAGAAGAGTAACTAGAGAACTTGCTGGGTAGATATCTCCACTGTGGCAGAGCTGGTTTCTTTATCATAGTATCTAGGACACATCCGTAAGAGAAGATGGCAAACAACATTATCCAACATGATCACCCTTAAACCTGCTGATGATATTCATCATTAACCAGCACATTAAAGAACAAATTGATTATTAACAAAATACAGAGCTTTAAGCATGCAATGTACTTTGCAAGTAAAATTGTCCTGCATCCACCACCAAAGTAAAAATCAAAATATATAGGCTTTTCCTAACCTCTAAGAATTATTTTGTGCCCCATTTCTGCTCGCCTTACTTTCAATCTTACATATCAGGGATCTTACAGCTGCGTATTTTCACCATAGATTATCGAATCTATTTTTTCAGGAATTTCACATGAAGTAAATCATACCATCTATGTTCCTTTCTGGCTTGTTACATTTGCTGACCAAAAAATTTAAAACACTCATTCATTTTTGTTCTTTGTGCATGCAATGTGTTCCTCTTTACTGCCTAGCACTGTTTAATTAGTGATATCACAACTCACACCTTCTTCAACTTCATGGCTATTTGGATTGTTCCTACTTGAACCTACTATGAATAAAGTTGCTGTGAACATTCTTGTACACAACTTTACATGCCTCACAACAGTCAGATTGGCAAAAATAAAGAATATAAACAATAATAGATGCTGGAGGGGTTGCAGAGAGATAGGCACACTAGCACACTATTGGTGGAACTGCAGATTAGTACAGCCCCTCAGGAAAGCAGTGTGGAGAATCCTCAAAAAATTAGGGATGAGCCCACCATATGATCTGCTATACCTCACCTGGATATTTTTCCAGGGGAGTTGGAATCAGCACATTACAGCAACACAGCAATATACATGTTCATAGCTTCTCAATTTATAATAGCAAAATTATGGAACCAACCCAGATGCCCCTCACCAGATGAATGATTCCAAAAACTGTGGTACATATATACCATGCAATTCTACTCAGCAATTAGAAACAATGATACTGCAGCCTTTGAAGGTAAAAGGATGGCAATGCAAGAAATCATGTTGAGTGAAGTTAGCCTAACCCAGAGTCAAGGGTGGAATGTCTTCACTCAGCTGTGGAGGCTGGAGCTAGACCCAGGCCTGAGTTAAAAGTGGTCAATCCTCATGTATTAGACCCAGCCAAGGCATAGTAACACATAACCTAGGGTATTAATAGAGAAGTATCAGGGAGAAGCGGGGACAGGGCAGGTGAAGGAGCAGTAAGATTGGGAGAATAGGGTGGGATCTAGGGGGTAAATCTAATTTAAGAATATGTATGTGTATATATATATATATACATATATATCATATTGTTATTATTGTTACTATGGATACATTTTCGGTTGTACAATAACTAAATTTTTTAATTAAAAAAACAAGACTTCATACGAATATTTCCCTGAGGCAAACGCCTGGGAGTACAGTTTTGTCTTATGCTAACTGTATGAGAATCTGCCAGTCTTTGAAAAAATTAATGAGGGACATGAAGATTGTGTTCCTATAGCTGTGACTTTCTCCTAGGGGTTAGAAAAGGAAATGCTAGTGTCCCTTTACTAACCGTGCCATGTCCCAGGTCTTCCAGAAGAATGAAACCTGATGACCACTCTAGGCCTAGAGTGGGGTTTTAGGGTGGTGTTCAAGGCTACAGCTCCCAGAAACAGGGGAAAGGTATAAGAAAGGAACAGCTGGAGTCTTCCTTGTGAGACAAACCCACCTCCTGTTTCCCTCCTACGCTCAGGAGGCAAATGGACAGGAGAAAATGTGCCAAATTGGGACCTCTTCTGACCGGTAGAAACAGATGCCAACCTAGGTTCAGGGAGAGGAGGAAAAGCTCTGGGTGAGGCCACAGAGAGAAGTGAGAGCTCCCACCCTCCACCTGCACAGCTACCAATGGCTCTGGATGTGAGGATCCTCCTCAAGCTTTCACAACCCTAGTAAATTCACATTCACTCCACACAGTCTGCATCCTACTGATGAGACTGGGTTAGACTCTGTGTCATCCAAGTTTCTTTTTAAACAAATTGCAATTTAAACAAATTGCAGGATGGAGTAGGTAACAAGGGATGTTTATCTACGTTTAGGGTTACTGTTATCCACAAAGTAGTAAAATATTGAGCTAAAATATCATTTGACTAGGACTGAGGACATGGAGCTTGTGATTTTTACTTCTGATATTTAGTATTGGAAGACATAATCACCTGTGTGAGCCAGAGACTCTGTGTCTACACTGTGGATTTACCTAGCTCATTAGTTCGGAACAGACAACACACTATCAGAAAAAACACACCATGGGCACAGAGTATGCACGCTGGCTCTTGCGTGGTAATACATTAGTTCACAGCCATGCACACAGGGATGACATAGAATCTTGTCCACATGGGCCCTCTCTGGCAGGTCCATTGAGAAGGTCTAATGATGATGAACACAAAGAGCAGCCGCAGCACCAGCAGAGGCAGGATAAAGCAAGGCTGTGACGGTCCTCTCAGTGTGGACTGTCACTGTTGTTGGGCACAAATGCTGACTCCACTGAGCAGAAAGGGAGGTATTGTGGGAAACTGCATTGTCCACGCATCATTCAGAAGTCTTAAGGAAGAGACCCAGCCTCCAGGAACTACTCCAGGCTTGGAGCTGCTGGTGCTGCTCCCTCCACAGAGGGCTGCTCTTCTCCTCCAAGAGGCACACAAGGACTCAGCACTGCCTCAGTTTCCAGAAGCCTGATCACTGAGCCCGCAGCTCCCCACTGCTGATTCTGTTTCCATTTCACCCTTCGAGGAGTCACCTGCTTTAATGAATATGAGGCTATTTCTGCCTCAGTCCACCCTGTGATATTCATTAACATACATCTTCTCACTCTTGAACTCAAGGTATTAACATCAGATTCCTGTCCCTCATAACGCACTGCAGAGACTTCCTTTAGAAATCCTAGGATGTTCACCCCTTCTTCAAAATCATCAGAACACAAATTTCTTCAGTAGAGCACCTTTTTTCCTTCTTTTTAAAGAGAGAGGGCCATTGAGAGAGAGAGAGAGAATCAACTTTATTTTAGTCTTTCATGTGGCCCTCGTTGCTCCGAGACTCTGTTGTATATTTGGTGCTGGGGTTTGAACTCGTGTACTTGCACCAATCCTCCGAGACACCCCTCCAGCCCCAGCAGAGCACCTTTTAAGTGAGACTGAGCTTCCTAGGATTGACAAGTCAGTCCAGATGTTATTTAATCTGAGGTTTAAATGATAAAGATGACCAAAAATAGCACTTTGTTACATACATTTTGGAGGATGGGATGGTAAGATAAGGACACAGTTCATCGCACATAAATGTGTGCATGCTCCTTCAGTCATTGTCATTCATTTTCTTCCCCTCACCATTGAAACTCTGGCTGGCAGCATGACTCTGTGGTAGGTTTTAGGAAGACTAGCCCTTGTGTGCTTGTTGTCTTGAGTCCTGATATGACAAGACTCTGCCCATGAGACACATCCTATAGAGTGGTTTTCAGAGCTGAGCAAGGGATGGACACACATGGCCAAAGGCACTTATTCCACTGCTGTGGGTCTCAGTGAGGCAGCATCCCCCTGGGGGATCAGAATCCTGCCTGACCAGCTTCCTGTCCCAATGAGAGGGTCTTTCCTGACCACAGGAAAACACAGAGGCTCTACGGATAGGGGAATGGGTGGTGGCAGGTGTCGGAACCTGCTCCCTTGGGAGTTCTTGTTTACTCCTCCTCACTCATTGTAATAAACAAGTTTCCGCATAAACAACCAGAATGACTTCTCTCACATCCATGTGATTCAACAGGAGCACAGGGAGGAAGAAGGAAAGGAATGGACTCTCCTTTTACTTAGCCCTCAGACTGAACAAGAGGCTGTGGCTGCTGTTCAGGTCTCCATGTCTCTTTGGGCGCATCATGATCCCTCTGTCCTTCAAGTCCTGAAAGGGTCTGTGCTATCCACCTGCCTGTAAGACCTGAAGCTTCACGTTGATGTCTGTCAAGTGCTCCACCAACTTTCAACAGTGGAAATGGTAGTGCATGGAACATTCCAGAACCTCACCCACATTGCTCAGGTTTACTTGTCCCTCTGAAGTAGGTAGAAGCGATCTCATTTTCCCTTGTTTGTGGGGTCCGTCTTGATGACCTCAGCCCACTGTGTAGACACATTCTGGATAAATTACCCTGTATCAACAAATATCTTAAATGGGTTACTCATTTTCTCCAAATTATGGCAATCCTTCTATTTTAGTCAACCTTTTTCATTGCTGCAACATAAAGACCCAACAGGAACAATATTAGAAAGAATGGTTTATTTAGGGGACACACGGCTTCAGAGATCTTTGTCCATAGATAGCTGGGTCCATTCCTTCACACTAGAGGTGAGCCTGAATGTCATGGAAGAAGAGTGTGGCCGAGGGAAGCAGATCAAGGAATCTCATCTGAAAGCAGAGAGAGCACCATATGAATTTTACACCAGATACAAACTATACATCCTAAGGGTGCAACTCCAATGACCCACCTTCTCCAGCCACATCCTACCTGCCTTCAAATTCGAATTGATCCCTAACTCCCTGAATGGTTAAGGCTCTTATAACCCAGTCATTTCACCTCAGCCTTCCTGCATGGTCACACAAGAGTTTTGGCGTGACAACTCACATTCAAACCATAACACACTGTCATGACAATGTTTTTTTTTTCATTTCTTTATTGGTTCAAGATAATCATACAATCGTCATACAATCAAGAACAAATGTATAATGACAGAGCAAGCCAAGGCTGATGCCATTCCACGGCCTTCCCCCTTGGCTTCCCCTCAATCCCATGTTTCCCCCTACTTACCCCAACATTTGTTGGGCTTCTCATGGAAGTTGAAGGTAGCCCACTGGGTTGACACCCCCATCCTCCCTCCCTCCAGCCACCTTGATATCCTTCCTATTCCCGCCCTTCCTCCCTGCCAACCTCCCTTCATCCCCCAGTGTCATAGGGAAGGTTCCCCCTGCTCATGTAAAAAGTCACCCATGTTGAGGTTATTATTGGCTTGGCCAACTATCAGTCTGTTTCCTATTTTATTCTTGCTTCCACAAATAAGTTTTCTGCCATTTCAACCTTTGAATTAAGATCTACTAAGGGTGAAAATCACTCATCTGAGAAAAAAGAAAACATATTTCAAGTATTATATCAGCAAAATAAATGCTGATGGAGTCACACCTCTTATTCCAAACACCAACATTCTCTCTGTAACAGTCACATAAACGTACATAAAAAGGGTTCCAGAGCTGCCATTGCCCTGGTATGAAAATTAATTACAATGTTTTTTCATTCATCTTTCCAATGTAATAACAGTTGGACTTTCGTACAACATCAGATTTCAAATATATTCATCTCAGCTTTCGTTTGAATGTTATATTATCAAAGGATTAGCTTGTTCTTATTAAATACTCAAAATTCTCAAATGATTTTTTTCCAGCAGAAACCAGGATGGTAACAAAATGAATGCATACACAGGAAATCATTCATTTACTTTCTGAGGTTGGACAGGTCTACTGAAATCAACTGGATGTTTTTTTCCAATAACTTTTAAAATTTGGACAGCATGTTCTCACCTGTTGGGGGGAATCCTTGTTACATATATAAATGCTTATATAGATATTAGCAGAGTAAGCACAGACTGGTCCTAGTCCATGACCTTCCCCACCTCATTTATTCCCCAATCTTCTTTCTGCTCTGTAATACCCCTATGCTGTGGATAGAAATAAACATATACATGTGTATAAATTTTTTAAATTTCTGAATTTCTTTCCCTGCCTGTGTACAGTTTGATTTCTCATGGGAGTTGAGTGTATCCGGAAGTACTGATAAACCTCCTTTCTCTCCTTCCTCTCTCTCTCCCTTCTCCCCCCACCTTAAGTTATGGTTCCCCCAGCTTATGTGAAATTCCACCTTTGTGGTATTTATTAATTAAGCATACTTACTTTCATCCTATCTTGGGTTTTTCTCCAGCTTTCACATATGAAACATTTGGCACTTCAATCTCTCTGTTTGGGATATTTTGCTCACCATGATTTTTTTCCATTTCCATCCATTTAGCTGCAAAAGAAACTAGAAACTACAGAGACCAGTAGCCCTGGGCCTGAGCTGGGCAGGGCTCCTGCTCAGAGGATCACTACTACCTTCCCAGGGTTTCTGAGACCAGGGTGCCAGGCTTTGCTCTCTGTGGGGTTCCTCTGCCGGCTAGTGGCAGGTTTGTGGCACAGCAAATTGCGGGATTTAGGATTGGTGACTCAGTGACTGTGGGACTCTTGTACCACATTCATGAAGCTGATCCTCTTCTATGAATCATTAGACAAGTGTTTGTAGGAAAACCAAGTGAAGACTTTCCTCAATT
Source organism: Aplodontia rufa (assembly GCA_004027875.1). Taxonomy (NCBI): domain Eukaryota; kingdom Metazoa; phylum Chordata; class Mammalia; order Rodentia; family Aplodontiidae; genus Aplodontia; species Aplodontia rufa. The sequence goes on along the minus strand of PVKS010021943.1, from coordinate 11,457 downwards.
AGTTGTCCAACTAGTTAAGGACAAAAGTCCAATAATTTCTCAGAAATTCTGAAAACCTATTGGCGACAGGGCAGTTTACCTCTAGGGGATGTGACCCACATGAGACATAGATGTGGTTTTAGCAGAGAAGCAAAGGGGTCCTGAGGGACCCTTCAAGGTGAAGTGGTAGGGGTGGTGGAGGCTGAAGACTCCTGGTCTAGAGCTGGTGACCCAGACTCAGGCTTCACATTCCAAACCCTTCCAGAGCCACTGTTACAGGCACAGGGGCTCCCACAGCATCCCATGCAGAACCCCTGTGCTCATCGCTTGGGCATGGGTAGCTGCATTTCCTAGGGAGCAGCATGGAAGGTCCCAGTGGTGCTGCAGCTCCAGCCACCACCTCCACCTGGAACCCAGAAAGAGCCAACCACAATGTTGCCAATAGATTCTGGAGTGGAAACAGCACTGTTCTACCCAGATTTACTGATGTCCCAAGTGTGGTCTTCCCTGCAAGGTCATGCTGCTGATCAAGAGCTGGCTAGGTGCTGTTCCCACTGAGCAAGGTCTCAGCCTCAGGTCCTGGATCTTTTGAGCACATCAAATAGACCCTCCCTGTCTCAGCTGGAGCCAGAGTAAAGGACCCAGAGTCCAGAGCCCCATATCCAGGTTCAGAGCTGCACCTGCCCCAGCATGATCCCCTGGGAGTCAGCAGCCAAGCTCTTAAGACAACTTGCGAGGCTGGGTGGGATTTGGGAGCACGCAGGGCAGCAAGAGATGCACAGCTGGGCTTCCCGCTGCTGAACACAAGGCACAGTCAGTGGCATGGCTGTGGCCCAGGACCACACGTCTATAAAACTATTGAGATAAATTTTATGCTAAGGGAATGAAACAGTAGAAGGATTCTGCTTCATTTTTTTATCTTTAGCTTTTATTTTACATAAGAGATAACTTTTTCCCAATATTCATAATGGATTATCTGAAATTTAATAAGTTCTATTTTGAGTTTGGTGAACAATGAGAAGAAATGAGGCTGCTAGATAGAGCATCTGGAGATATGAGATTGTGGTGATCAAAGAAGGTGTCAGGGTCAACTCAAGACACTTTTTGGTACCCCTCCAAGAAGTCAAATAATATTTATACAATCATTTAATTCTGGAAAACACAATTATATATATATATATACACACACACACATATATATATATGTGTATATATATATATATATATATATATATATATATATATATTCTTGATCCCTCTTTCTCTCTCACTGTCCCTCTCTTTACCTTTTTTTTTTTTAAAGAGAGGGACAGTGAGACAGAGAAAGAGAGAAACAACTTTATTGAGTTTTTCACATGGCCTCAGTTGCTCCAACACTTAGTTGTGTATGTGGTGCTGGGGTTTGAACCCAGGCCCTTGTGCTTGCCAGGCAAGCTCCGTAATCACTGAGCCACCACTCCAGCCCCCACTGTCCATCTCTTTTAAAAAAAAATGACAGTACTTCTTGTGACAAAATATGGCAAAGATCTTTAACAAAATGTCATTGCCTGTGATCTAAGTCTGTATTCCTAATGCCCATGTGAGGCACTACATGCTACCAATGAATACATAAGTGCACAAACAATAGAATTAAATACGTACACTTAATTGTTTTGGTGTTAAATAGGCTAAGAGAAGGATTCTGCCCCTGAGTATTAGTAGTGCTGTAAGTTAAAGAATGGATTTTCATCTGTGTCCTGAGCTCTGAGGTGGAGGAAGAAGGAGATGCAGGTAGTGTCTGACAGGCAGGAGAGGATGCTCCTTTCTAGGGTGATGGGATCCATTTCATATGTAAATTAAGTCTTGGAATGTAAGGTGCATTTAATTTGTTACCTCGCCAAAGCACCAAACCCACCTTCATGACTGATCAGTGTTCTGGTATGGAGGTGTGGTTTCTGTTGCAGATCTGCGGATCCTTGACAAAGCATCTTAGTCCTGAAGCCTGTCCTGCCCCTATCCTAACTCAGACTCCTTCCCTTACTCCAGGCACACAATCTGGAAGAGCCTCCTTTCCAACAGGGCCAGCTGCCAACCTCTACTTCTGCCACCAAGGGGTCAGTCTTCCCACATCTCAGTCTTAATTTGCAGTTCTTGGATCCTCAGGTGAATGCTCAACTGGTGAGAGGGAGCATGTCTGCTCCTCTGTCTTGAAATGTACCCAATTTTAGAGAGCTGTAGAGGAGTGGGATCCATTTTCACTTCTTTATACTCATGCTTGGAAACCCAAATCCATGGGCATCTCCTTGACTTACAAGTGACTAGAAGCCTACAGACATTGCCACTTATTGAAACTAATAGGTCTTTTAATTCCACTCATGTTCCTCTTCTTTGCCTCTCAGACCAGATTGTTGTACACATGGTTGATGACAGCCAGTGTGACCCTCCTTCACACACACTGTGAGCCTGTGCTCTTCCTCGGGTGTCTTCAGATTTCTGTTTAGGATTCCATTCTTTCTCTCAGTAGAACTTTCCTTTGCATTTTAATGTTCTACTGTTATTTACTACTAATTATTTTGGCTTTTTCAAACCCTATTTATTTGAATAACTGGGTTGCCTAATTTCTTCTTCTATTTCTGTAACAAGGAATATTTTAAAGTAACTGTTGAGATCTTCCTTTTCTAGTTGGAAGGAGTGTGTGGAATGCGTTGCCACATCTCCTACACATGCTTCACCATTCAGTTTTTAATTTTAAAACTTCGCTGGGACATTCCAGGTATTTTGTTAGTAAAATTGATCCCATACTTTTCTGGTGTTTGTATAATCCAGCAGTTGAGGAGCAAATGTTGAGGTCGACCAAGGACAAGAGTTGCAGAACATGGGTTAAACCATTTTATTTTGTATTAAAAAAAAAAGTGAGGTAAAGAATGAAGGCAACTTCGACCCTGTCTCAAAATTTAAAAATTAAAAGGCTACAAATGTAGCTCAGTAGCTATGTCTGCGTCTATCCCCAGTACCAAAAAGAAAGAAAAGAAGTAGTCCAATCCACGAACATTAGCTGTCTCTCCATTTTATGTCTTCTTTAATTTATTTCACCAATGCTTTATACTTTTCAGTGAATACAATTTCTGCTTCACTGGTTAAGTTTCTTCAAATTGTTTCATTATTTTTGATGCTATTTAAGTAAAATTTCTTATCTTTATGAAAAAAAATGAAGGTTCTTCATCTGGGGCATCTATGTCCCTACTAGTACCCTAGGAATAGTTAATGGGATAACACCTCATCCCTGGAGAACATCTTGGGGAAAGGCAGGCATCAGGAGGGAAGGAGCGTTACAGTGAGCTCCAGAAGTCAGCTGCACACGGGGCACACAGGGGCTCCAGCAGGGCTGCAGCTCAGGAGAAGCACACAGGGTGCAGAGGGCTGGGCTGCTCTTCTCCACAGCAGCTGGTGACTCTGGCTCTAGTGTCCTCCCTGTGCTGGATGCACCCGCAGATCTCACAGGTAGGGAAGACACAGGAGGCCTCCTAGGAATCTTCCTGGACATCCTCATGGCCCACAGGCCTGGCTGGCTGCTCTCCTGTGTCTGGAATTCAGATCCTGCTCCCCTGGTAGCACTCTGCACAGCGAGGATCTGATGGAGCAGGCTGCAGCCTTTCTAGCCAGGGACTGATCCTCCTGTTCCTGCCAACTCATGCAATACACCATTGCGCCTGCAGGTCTTCTTCCCCCAGAGCCACTGTGCAGTAGATCACATGTCATTATGATGTCACGTGTCATTATGATGTCACAGACACTGGGCTTGTGGGAATGTGCTGGAAGCTTCCCACAGTTGCTGTTGGAGGCTGCACTATCCAGGTTGCTGAGGCTGCTGTGCCTCCTCATTCAGGTTCCAGCAGCTCCAGCATCTTGACTGTCTTAACAGACCTGGAGCCTGCATGATGTCCCATGTCCCCAGGAGCTTGCAGTCTCATGAGGACACAACCCGGAAATCCAAGCAGCAGTCCCTTCAGGTCTGTGATTCTTCCCAGGAGATTCATCTCAGCTTCCATGGATCAGCTTTCATAGATCCTCATCCACCCCATCAGCATCCCCTGCCCAGTGTGTGAGCCACAGGTGGGGAGAGCTGACCCCTCTTGTGTACCCTTCGGGTTCTCATTTACAGCCTTGTGCTCAAAGTGTTTTGATTGTTAATTTTTCCTGTGTTGTCTTCCACTAGTTGAAGTTCTATTAGTAGCTTCTATAATTCCATTCTCTCAGACTTCCACAGGCTTGGTGTGCATTTTTAAAATTCAATGTCGGAATTTACATGATGCCCGTTTGATTCCAACATACTGTTGTTGACCTGTTCAAAATCTTTTGGGACTAAGCTTTTGTTTTTGAGTAGATTTACTAATGTGTATCTGTTAATTTGGAAACCAAGAAAGTTCATAGTTTTCTCAGCTACTTTCCTGAGGACAGTAGCATTCAGTGCTGTGCCTCCCCATACTGCAGAAGGGCATATGGCAGGAAAATGTAGAGGAGGAAATGGGGGAGGAGAGAGGAGAGGGAAATGCTGTCTTAAAACAACAAATACTTTCTTGCTGCATGTATACTAGCATATTCTCCACCAGAAAACAAAAATCAATCAAAAAATGAGGTTGTAAAAACATGCATGAGTTTTGTGTTGCAAAGAGTCTTCCTCAGAATCAGTTCTGTGGCTGTGACCAGGAGTCTCTGTCATCATTGCCTGTACACAAGCTTGGAGAAGCAGGATGAGCTACAAACCAGCTCTCTCTTCTTCAGTGCTGGTTATTCCAAGGACAGTTAGAAACTCTACATTCTACTGCTGGTGTCCCAAGGGTGTAAGCAAAGTACTCTTCCCCTAAGTCCTTCAAACTCTTCCTCTTTCAGTGACTCAGAAACTCAGCTGTGGGGTTCTTCAGAATGCAGCACATGGGGGCAGCTGTGCCATCACAAGCAGGGAGGTTTGTGTTCAGAGGTGCATCACTGTGGGAGGACCTTGAATACCTGCTGGCAGTAATTAACTCCACCACCCTCAGCTTCCACCCTGCTGAATTTCAGTGTGAAATCTGTCCCTGACCCACTAGCACTGAATCTGTATGTGATTGCAGAGGTCCAGGTGAAGCCCAGGAGATAAGAAGTCTTAGAGACTCACCTGGTCTGTGCAGGTAATAACTCAAATAACTACATCCACTACTATATAAGATTCTCTGACTGGATCTGCAGGGAAATCATGCTGGCTCAGGGATGACAGGCAGGAAGAGAAGAGTCTGGACCATCACACCACCCTCACTGGATCCTGACATGATGACAGAAATGCAAAATTATGCATAAATATTGTGAGAAATTTTTATATTTCATTTTGTTATTTCCTCCTAAATATTTTTTATGACTTTCCATCATATTTTTAAAGTATTCAATATAAAAAATAGGTATTTGGAAGCATACAGGGTCCTCTAGAAGTCTACTACATTTTCTCCCTCCAATACTGTCAGAGTCTTCACCTGACCACAGGTGTTTCCATCTTCTGGAATCTTCCTCTATCTCACAGATTTAAACATCACATGCACACCTTGGAAGACAAGAGCTGCACATCCCACACATGCACAGAACACAGAAGAAAGTCCTCAGAGCCCACCCAGTCTCCCCATTCACCTTCCTCAGGTCCCTTCTCCCTTCCTAAAGCAGTGGTCCACTTTATGTTTGGATGTAGCCCTTGCTGCTTTGCTGCTGCAGATTAATTTTTAAAGGAGTTTTTTTTTCAGTTCCTCTCCCTTTTTCTCCTAATCTTTCCCTCCCTAGAGCTGGGGAAACAGGGCTACCTTTATACCCCATCCTAGGCACGCTTGTGTCTCTTTGAGCTCACCCACCACAGTAACAGTAATTCAGGTTTGGGGAGGGTATCAGCGTATCTCAGAAAAGACTATCAAATGAACAAGTGAATAGCAACTCTAGACAGAGAGCATGTGGAAGATAATCTTTACAGAGATGGAGTGAGAGAGAAAGAGTGAATCAATTTTATTTCTTTTTCGTCTGGTCATTGTTTCTCTGACACTTATTTGAGTATGTTGGACTGGGGTTCAAACCTGTGACTTTGCACATGCCAGGTAAGCACTCGAACTGCTGAGCATCTGCTCCAGACCATAAAATGATACATTGTAATAAAACATTTATGCAACAGGGTAGATATGAAAACACCTTTCTGATCAGCACTTCTAAAACAATGATTTATATTCAACCAGTTCAAGCCCATGGGTTTAAGATGATTGGCATGCATTTTCATGGATCTTTGTGGTTGTAATTTGGCTGCTGTGGTCAGGGTCAGTGGCTCTACTGAAGGTGGCAGAGCGTGGCTCCAGATTTTACTTGATCTGGGACCTTGGCTGAAGGGCTGCGTCTAAACACCTGGACATTTTTATAAAAAACTACATTAGATAGCAAAACCTCAGATCAAGCTGGGCAGGCACACATTTTCTTGCTGTTAATGACAACTGTCTCTTTCATATTATTCTTTGTTAAAGATAGCAAAATTAAAACATCCCAAATTAATTTAGTCTGAATTAAAATCAATATAGGAGTTGCTAAGTATTGGACATGGTTTTCCATGAGGATTTATGCACTGGAGATTTGGTTACAGTGTGAATATGGTAACAGGTGGTGGATCCTTCAGGAGTGAGGCCCAGTGGGGAGGGGTCAGTTCCCTGGAACTTCTACCTGTGTTAGGACCGGTGCTGGTCCCATGGAGAGAGTGAGTTTCAACCAGAATAGGTTTTGATGATCTTAAGCGCAGCCCATTCCTGGCCATTTCAGCAGGTAGCTGGTTCCCTTTCCCCTCATACACCATGTCACTATGTGGACAATGGGGACATCATCTGAGGACAACAGAAGGGGCTGCCTAGTCTTGGACTTTTAGACACTGAAACCATGATCTAAATCAATGTCCTTGTTGTTTTTTTTTTCTTGAACTCCACTGAAATATTCAGAATATTAAATATTCCCAACTAAAGTTGACCAGTGTGTTTCTTCTAATTATCTATCATACAAACTTCACCCTAGGAACCCCTCACATGTTCTATTCAATCCTTCCTTCTTATGCCCTCCTTGTTCTATATTTAACCTTTTTTCCATTTCTCTAATAATTATTCTATTTCTTCCAGTAAGGGAACTTCTACCATCACATTGGGGTCTGTTGCATTATAAATTATTTAATATTTTAGAATATTGAATTTTATCTCCTATTTTCCAAAACATGGTTCCAAATGCTAGCATTATAAATTTGAAGGTATTGATTGGTGATTATAACTGAAAATCATAGTGGGCTCTTTAGTTAGAGGATCTTGATCAAATACTTTAAAGACAGACAGTAGAATAGAGGTAGCATATCTCTTATAAGAAATGTGGGGGACACAAAGTGTTTCGGATTTCAGTATTCTAAGTTTGGAAATTTTCTATAAACTTTATTAGTTGAGAATCCCTACTCCCAAATCCAAAACCCATAGGAATCCATCAATGGTTTCAGTTTAGAATGATTTTGGATTCTAGATGTTAGGATCAGTGTTGCTTAGATTGCACTAGAGTGCTAGGTGGAATGGAGAGCACCGGATGTGTCATGGGGACTAATGGTAAGTGTTGCTGTGGGTGTGCATGTGTGTACTGGACATGTGTCATGTGTCGTGTGTGTGTGCAGTGAAGATCCAGCACTCAAGGGTGCTGTCTTCAGCAAGGCTGCTCTCCCTGGAGGCTCCCCTGCTCTACACCTTATGAGCAAGAGGCTGCATTTTAAATTCTGTGACTCCCCTAATTTCCATCTGTCTGAGAAAGTGCAGGAGGATTTCATAAGATAAAAGACTCAGAGCCAGTTTCTGCTAGTGTGCTGTATTATTGCTGATGTTAAGGGGGAAAGATGGAGCTGAAACAGCTGGAAGTTTCACAAATCATTCTGGCACGTGACATGTTCTGTGTCTTTCCTGATCATAGAAAACCCAGGGCTTTAGGGGTGAGCGAATTAGGGCTGGAAGTAGCCTGAACCTTCTCTTCTTGGCTTCCCATTATTTTTCTCCATGTAATTCATGGTTTTGATCACCTTCATGTGTAAGCAGCCAGAATGACTTCTCTCATATCCATGTGATTCTATGATGTCACAGTGAGAAGGAAGGAATGTGCTTCTCAGCCCTCAGGCTGACCAAGAGGCTGCAGCTGGAGCTCACGTCTCCTGTCTCACTGTGCACATTGGGTTCCTGTGCTTCACTAGACCTGTGAGCACCTGTGCTGCCCACCTGCCTGCATCCCCTGAAGCTTCATGCTGAGCCTGGTCAGGTGTTCTACCAGAGTTCAATGGAAATGACAGTGAACCCCTCATTCCAGAAGCTCCTAGAAGAGGTCAGTGCATCCTCCACTCTCTGTCCATTAAAATATGTAGATAAAATCCCACTTCCCCTTAATCACTAGGACCTACGGATCCAGCTAACAGCATAGCACACTTCAGTTCACAATTTATCTCCTACAGTCATGGGATCTAAATGAACATGCTATTATCATTTTGCCTAATGTAATTGAAGAGTTGTCAGGACGACCTTGTGAGTAAAGTACTATGGATCAGAAAACCATAGGACTGGGTGGATAGAATCAGAAATATTCAAGATGCTCACTCAGCATGACAGACAGTGCAGGGCTGACCCTTGTTTCCAAGGAGCACTTGCTCTGTCTCTGGGAGAAATGGTTCTGTGCATGGTTAGTGCTTCTGAGCCTTCTCCACCCATGGCAGGGCAGCAGGGCAGCATCACAGTGGGTGAGCGCCTGCTTCACTTGATCCATGTGGATTTTCTCATTTCTATGAAGACAACAGCAGCTGCACACATGATCATATCATGGTCATGAGCACTTGGTGGTTGTTTTGCTATGAATGAGCTACTCAGTCCCATGGAGTAATAAGTAAGAACTTCCTGACTCAGAGCCCAGCACTCAGGAACACCTCCAATGATATTTCTGCTGATTCAAGGCTGACAGGAAAGCAAGGGCACCTGCAGGAATACATCACCTCTTTCCCAGGGTTGGGGCAGGGCCACTGTAGTCCAGTGGGCACCAGATACCAGTGTGACCCCATGAGGTGGTGCACAATATTAGGGGTTGTGAGTGGTGAAACTTCCTTGTAATTTGCATGCTCACAAGTACCAGCGTCCATTTGAACTGAGTAGATTAAAATCAATATTATTGAAGTCCATGTATGGGCCCTCATGATGTTTATTCATCAGATTCACTGTGATACCTGAGGATGATATCTATATAAAGTCAATGTGTTGAATTGCATCTTGCTTAATAATAAAAGTACCCTTCTCAAAAATATCCTTTAAGTGAGCATCCATTCACTTAGAAAGAACTTAATTTTTAATAGTGATTTTTTTAATTGGGCTATGGCTCTTCCAAATGTCTTTATCTCCAGTTTTCCCATTGGGTTTCTTTCCTTGGTGCCCAATAGTCTATGAAAAAAATTAATAGTCAATGATATTGCATGGCCTTTCTGTCCTTGCAAAGGGTCCATCAGAGGCAACCCTGGGAGCTTACCCACTGGACGTCCTTCCAGGGCGTCCTAGAGGAAGACAGAGGTGGGGCCTTACACCAGCATCTGTTGTAGCTGAATCGCATCCAGCAGAGCGTCACTGTGGAGACCACTGGGAAAATTCATCTCCATTCTAAATTTTTCTCATCCAATGAGCTAGAAAACTATTTTAAGGTGAGAATATTAATTTGGAGTTTATTATAGCAACAAAGATTCTGAAGAAAATTATCAGAGACAGAGCAGGTGCTACCTCTGGTTAAGAAACCAAGCTACTTGACAGAAAGTAAAATCAGTCTGGAAAAATTAAATTTCTCTCATAATTTTGACTACATGCATATGTTGCATTTACATTGCTAAATACCTAATTTGGAAAATGATAAATATGTGTGCATATGTATTTGTGATATATATACATATATTTACTGGTACTATAAAAACACATTTGTACAGTTTTCCGTAGACAGTGGCTTCATTTTTTGGGTGACATAAACATCCCTTAAAACATACTGTTCATACTTCGGCTGTACTGTGCAATCTTATGAACACTCCAGACTCTCACTCATGATACTGAGGTGTGTTGTGCTATTCTATACTTGTCAGTGTACCCAGGGATACTGAGGAAGTCTTGGGCCTGGGACAAATTTGGAACAGTAAAATATTTTCCAAAGATATGGTTGCTATTTAGTGCAATATCTATTATTCTTTGGTCAAGGAAGGATTTTCACTGGTTTTTCAAGTGATTGAATATTCCTCATTCAACTCCCATACAGATCCTGGTTAGCATATGCTCGACATCTTCTTCCTGTGGTCCTAGATGTGCTGAGGGTGCTGGGTGCGCATTCAAGCACACTGTGGAGCCACCTCCAGCTGGAAGCAGCTCTCAGTGCTGGAAGAGCAGGGACAATGCTGCACTGTGACCTGTCAGCTCCCATCCCCACCATCACTCCTAGAAGCACTTTTCTCTCTCTCCATTTCCCCTCTGCGGCTTCCTGCGGACTTGGTCAATGAGGACACTCCAGTGAGATTCTGAAGTCGGAAGAGGGGGACTCAGTATTAATTCACAGCTGCAGGCAGACAGGTGGCAGAGGTGAGAACAAGAGGGTCATGTGTGAGGCTCTCCAGGCAGGTGGGGCATCAGCTCCCAGCCTGGGCTTCCTGCACTGCAGAGTCCACAGGGTGTGGCACCTGCACCTTTAGTGGCAGATGCTCTCTGGCTCCTGGGGGAAGACTAAGCATCTCCTATTTCCATGTATCAGCTTCTCTGACTGGCATATCACCAGGAATTTTAAAGTCTACAATTTATAATAATTTTCCTATTAAAATAAAGAATAGAAAGAGAATTTGCATATAATATCTGTTTTGTGTATTTTCTGCTCTATAAATCTGTGGGGATGCCTATGTTAGTCAGGGCTCCCCAGAGACACAAAAGCAATAAATCATGCTTATTAAAGAAGGGCTCTTAGGACTGGTACAGGATAACAAAATAGAAAGTTCTGGAATGAGCACCTGCAGAATTGAAACCATGGAAATGAGATGCAGCTCAGTCCAAGAGCCAGAGCATGAGGTAAAAGGAATATGAGGCACCCCCAGGCCACATCCACAGGTCCATGACACCAGAGAGGGCAGCAGGTGCAAGTACAGGTGCCAAGGCTGAAAGGCTTACAGTGAATTTCCAAGCATGAAGGAAGGAGAAGGGCCTCCTGCCTGGGAGGAAGAGATTGAGGGGAGACAAAGAAAGAATGTCCTCTGCTACTTCTTCTACATTCACCGGAGCCCAAGCATATTGAATAGTACCATGTACACACAAGGAGGAAATTTCTCTCTCAGTTCCCTGAACTTTGAAAAAGTCTTCTCTGCAGCAGCCTCACAGACACACCCAGGAGCCTGCTGCACTAACACTAATGCTCAGGGACATCTCCATCCAGTCAAGCTGACACCACACA
>PVKS010021942.1:0-34443 GCA_004027875.1 Aplodontia rufa | reverse complement strand
TGAAGCGGTGTTAATGATTTATTCACACACAAAAAATGAATAGACACAATGTAGTTCTTTATCTTGCACACAGAAAACTGACCAATAGGGATTCAAACTGAGTCAGAGAAAGAAACCTTGGCAAGAATTCTAATTCTCTACTCACTAGTGTCAAATTTGTTCTCAGTTTCGTTATCTGATCTCTGTCTTTCACTTTCTTTCTAGCAGTCTTGGGAAATATCTTTTCATACTCTACAAAATTAGCTTAAACATTTAGTTGGCAAAAAATGTTTCTGCAAATTAACATTTTTTTCTCTAAGCAACTGATAATTTCTTTGTTAACTTTCTGTAGTATAATTTCCCCAAGTGTAATCCACACAATTTTATTGACTAGCACAATATGCAGAAATGTCTAAATATATATGTGAATACAACTTCCAAGATTATAGCAAAATAGTTCATATACTAGAATTATAAAGAGGGAGAAATATTCAACATATTGCATCACTTTTCCAGGGCTGTCAGCTATACCACAATCAAAAAGTAGTCACTCACTCTCTGATTCAATAAATAATTTCTCATGTCAGACTCTCCTCTTATTACCTACTTTCCATCAGTTTAAACCTTTTAAAGCCGTCACCTGTATGGTATGTTAGTAGCTTGTTCAAACTTTTTTCCTTCTGTCTTAACCCTTACCTTTTCTTTCCTTAACATCAACCATTCTATTTTTGAAATATTTTAATTGTGTTATGTTTATTTGTTTCAATGAGGTTGTGCTTCAAAGAATAATGAAGACATTTTATCATTTTTAATGTCTTTCATTGTATTCAATTTTAAAAACCTAAAGATTTGTTTTTATTGCTGTTTCATTATGCAACAGTGATGGGCAAGTGTTGCTTATAGAACCACAGAGCAGAAATACTGATGGAATGCCTTGGGGAGCTATGTCATAGACACCAGTTTGCATGTTTCTAAATAAGATGTCTATTCCTCTAAAAATTCAGGGCCAGTTTCTTCAACGATGGATGACAGTACCAACAGTGAGTGTTACTAACCAAGGATCTAAGGGATTGTCTTACATGCTCTGATGTATCTTCAATTCCCAGCTTTCTTTTCTTGACTTTTGGAGCCCCAGTTGTGGCTAATATAGAATTTCTGCTAACCAATAATGATGAAAATTGAATATAATTTCCCCTTAATGAAAATGCTAATATGAAGTATATCTTATGTAGTTTAGTAAATAGAAACTTCTCATCATAGAACATTGATCAAACCAATGAATACATGAGAAAGTGCTCTAAATCACTAGTAATCAGAGAAATGCAAATGAAAACTACATTAAGATATCACCTCATGCCAGTCAGAATGGCAAAAATGAAGAAAATAAACAATAATAGATGCTGGAGGGGCTGTGGGGAGATAGGCACACTAACACACTGTTGGTGGAGCTGCAGACTGGTACAGCCCCTCTGGAAAGCAGTGTGGAGAATCTTCAAAAAACTAGGAATGAGCTCACCATATGATCCTGCTATTCCTCTCCTGGGTATCTTTCCAGGGGATTTAGAATCAGCACATTATAGTGATACAGAAATATCTATGTTCATAGCAGCTCAATTTTACTATTGCTAGACTATGGAAACAACCCAGATGTCCCTCACTGGAAGAATGGATCCAAAAACTGTGGTACATATATACCATGGAATTTTACACAGCAATTGGAAACAATGATATTGCAGCCTTTGAAGGTAAATGGATGGCTATGGACAAAATTATGCTGAGTTAAATCAGCTTAATCCAGAGAATTAAGGGTCAAATGTCTCCACTCATCTGTGGAGGTTGGGACTCGACCCTGGCCATTCAGAAAGGAGGTCTATTATCATGTGTTAAATCCAGATAAGGTGTAACGTTATACAATCTAATACTTTTTTAGACATGTTTTGGGAAGGGGAGGTATAAAGATGGGTAATTGGGAAGGGCACTGTTGGAGGTAAATCTAATCTTCAGAATCTATATACATATTATATTATTTTGTTAAAAACTTGTGTTATTGTTCAACGAATAAATTTCTCAATAAAAAAGAGAAAAAAAAATGAGGTGGGTGGTTGACGGAGTTCACTAAAGCTCAATAGTACAATCAGAGCATCTTAGAAACTCTAGAACTTTGGACACATAAGTAGACAAAGAAGGAGTAAATTGAAGCCAATCCCCGGCTGCTGTAAGCATCAGCAGCAGTGACCAAGCCAGTGGAGACATCACAGTCTCAACACCCGGTAAGCGGGTGCAGAGGTATTGAAAACACGGATTTAATACAGAGTTTCCTGGATTCAGAAAATCAGTCTCAGGCTGAAACAGAGATGGCCCTGGTAAAAGGAAATGCTCCATGCTTTCCAGTTGGCTGTTTGAGAGCTGAGGTGGCAGTCATCTTTGAGCCAAATCCCCCAGCAGCTGAATCTGAGACCAGAGCTAAAACTAAGCTCATCTGGCAGGCATCTGCCACAAGACCCAGACTGATCCTGGCCTGCCTAAACCAAGTACACATATCATTTTACTCAGGGAGATCCGAGGTCAAAAACTGAAGGGGAGCCTAGCTTGTCTCCCTCTCTGAACCTGTTGGTTCACATGACCAGTTGGGCAGGTTTTGTATCTGAACAGGTCTGGGCAATTTCACACAGGGATGTGTTCATGGAATGTGTTGTGGTGGGACAAGAGAAGCACAGACACACCCACATTACAAGTGGAGTCCAAGGGAGGTTCTTGGGTCCCAAACTCCCAGCAAAATTATACAAAGGCAGAACTGCTGGGGTCTTCTGGTGGGCCTTTCTTTCTTTCTTTCTTTCTGTCTTTCTTTCTTTTCTTTTCTTTTCTTTTTTTTAAGAGAGGGACAGTGAGAGAGAGAGAGAAAGAATCAATTTTATTTATTTCTCCATGTGACCAACACTTCATTGTGAACATGGTGCTGGGGTTCCAACCCGTGTCCTTGCACACACCAGGCAAGCATCATAACTGCTGAGCCACTGCTACAGCCCCCAGGTGGGTCTTTCTAAAGGGACCATCTCCCATCAAACTTTCTGAGGCCTGATCCATGCTCCACCCACTAGAGCTCTGCCCTTAGAACTCCATGCCTCAACCCTGGGAGTACAGCAATATGATCACTAAAGACAGAACTCCATCTGTCAGAGCAACCCAAACCATCCTGCCTCATACCTACAAGAAGAAAACCCGAGAACTCTGAACTGCTCACTAAGCAGTGCCAATAAAAAGGGACAGATTTAACAACTCTCAGCCTTCATTTCCACACCCAGTACATAACTCAGGAAGAAAAGGAAAGAGAAACAGCTATGCCAGGCAGCAAATACCTACTCTCATTGACTAATTTGACCACATCAGAGGATTCAATTCTTCGACTTTTCATCAAAAAATTTTCTTTCTTTCCTTTTTTCCTTAATTTTTGTTCTTGTTTTTTGATGCTGTATATATTTGATATTCTAATAGGTTTATGGATAAATATATAGAGGATATATATATATATTATATACACACATATATATTGGTTATATATATATATCCAATTAAATTCATTGTTAGTATTTTTTTCTTTAATATAATCATTTTCCCTGCCCTACTTTTAGAAGATGCTTAGCACAGAAAGCAAGGAAAGAATATTAAAAATCACAAGAGAGAAGCAACAACAGATCGTATTTAGAGGCAAACCAATAGACATTACTTCAATTCTTTCAGCTCATACCCAAAAAGAAAGGAAGGCCTAGAATGAGATATTCTAAACTCTAAAAGATAACAACTGTCAAACAAGGTTATTATATCCAGCCAAACTCAGTTTTAAATTCTAGGGAAAAATAAAAACAATCCACAACAAGAATAGATTAAAAGAATTCATGAGCTCTAAACCAACACTACAAAGAATACAATTGACAATTCGCAAAGTCCACAGTTTGATAAAATTCAGTTAAAGAATAACTCACTAAATGAGAATCAGAGCAGGATAAAATACAGTAAAGAACTAAAATGACAGGAAATCACAAATACATATCCATATTAACACTAACTATTAACTGTTTCAACTCCTCAATGAAAAGACATGAATTAGCAGAATGGATCAAAATACAGAATCTAAGTATATGTTTCTATGAGACTCATCTTTTAGGAAAAGACACCCACAGACTGAAGGTAAAAGGTTAGCAAAAAAAATTTCAAGCATATAAACTAAGAAAAAAAGCCGGAGTTGTCATACTTATATATGAGAATGTAGATTTCAAGCAGAAATTAATCAGAATAGACAAAGAAGACTACTACATTTTAGTAAAGGGAACAATTTAACAAGAAGATATAATCATAGTAAACATTTGTCCCCCAAATATCAGCACACTAATTATACTGAAAAATACTCCAGGTCATTCACATAGACACCAACACAATAATATTGGAGGGGTTTCAATGCCACAACACAATGGACAACGGACAGTTCATCAAAACAGTCAAGAAAGATATTGCCAACCTAAATAACACTATAAATCAACTAGTCCTAACAGACATCTAGAGAATATTCCATTCTAAAACAGCTGAATTTATCTTATTCTTAGCTGTGCATGGAAATTTTTCCACAGTGGATTATATTCTAGGTCTAAAAGAAATCTTAGAAAATACAAAAAAAATTGATATAAGCCCTTGTATCCTATCAGATCATAATGGAATGAAATCCATAGCAAGAAAATCAACAGAAATCACATAAACATATAGAAACTGAATAGTACTCTCTTAATTGAAGAATGGATCAAAGAAGGAATGAGAACAAAAGTCAGAAAGTTCTTAGAAATGAATGAGAACTAATACACAATATATCAAAATCTCTGAGACAGTATGAAAGCATTCTGAAGAGGGAATTCATAGCACTGAGTGCCTACTTTTAAAAAATTAGAAAGATCCATATAATAAACTTATTCTGTACCACAAATCTCTAGAAAGGAAGAACAAAATAAACCCCAAACCAGTAGAATACAGAAAATAATAATGAGCTAAAATTAATGAAATTAAGAATAAGTCACAATACAAAGAATCAATGAAACAAAGGTTTGGTTCTTTGAAAAGATAAATAAAATTGACAAATACTTAGCCAACTATATCAAAAGAAAGTATGAGATGAAGAAAATGAACAAAATCAGATATAGAAAGGGAAATATCACTGTAGACCCTGCTGAAATTCAGAGAATTATCAGAATGTACTTAAAAATTTATGCTCCAATAAACTAGAAATTCTGGAAGACACGGATAAATGTCTAGACACCTATGACCTGCCTAAACTGATTCAGGAAGTTATAAAAATCCTAAACCAACCGTATCTAGCAATGTAATTCAAAGAGCAATCAAAAGCCTTCCTATAAAGAAAAACCAGGACATAATGAATTCTCAGCTGGGTTCCACCAGACATTTACAGAATAGCTAACACCATTCTTTCTTACATTATTCCATAAAATTGAAAGTGATGGAACACTCCCAAATATTTTTTATGAGGCAAACATAACTGTGATACAAAAACCCAACAAACATTTATCAAGGAAAGAAAACTACAAATCAATATCCTTGGTCTAGATAGATGCAAAAATCCTTAGTAAAATTTTAGCAAACTTCATGCAAAAACACATCAAAAAGATAGTAAAATATGAACAAGTAGTTTTCATTCCAGGGATATAAAGTTGGTTCAACATATGCAAATTTAAAAAATGTGATTCATCACTTAAACAGAATTAAGGACAAAAATCACATGACCAATTCAATAGAAACAAGAAAGGCCTTTGATAAAATCGAACATCCATTCATGACAAAAATACTGGAGAAGCTAGGAACCTTAACATTTTGAAGGCCATCTGTGACAAACCTGTAGCCAACATTATACTAATTGGAGAAAAATTGAAAGCATTTCCAGTAAATTTGGGAACAAGAACAGGCTGTACACTCTCAAAACATTATCCAGAGCAATCAGGCAAAAGTAAAAGAAAAAATGAAATCACAGGAGACAAATATGAAAAGAAAGCAAACTATTTCTGTTTGCTGAAATAGTATCTATACCTAGGAGATCCTAAGTGCTCCACCAAAAAGACTTAGATCTCATAAACAAATTTAGAAAAGTTGCAGAACACAGCATCAACGCCCATAAATCAATATCTTTCCTATTTTCCAACAGTGAATCATCTTAGGAAAAAGTCAGGAAAATTATCCCATTCACAAAATCCTTAAAAAAGTACTTGGGAATTAATTTAACAAAAGGGTAAAAGAGCTTTTTAATGAAAACTATCTATCACTGAAGAAAGAAATTGAAGACAACCTTAGAACTTGGAAAAATATCCCATGTTCTTGGATAGGCAGAAGTAATATTTTGAAAATGGCCATACTGCCAAAAGTGCTATAAAGAATTAATGCAATGTCTATCAAAATGCCAATGACATTCTTCATAGAATTAGAAAAATAATTCTACAATTCTTTTGGAAAAATAAGAGACCTACAATAGTCAAAGTGATGGTAAGCAAGAAAAGCAAAGCAGGAGGTATCACAATACCTGATCTGAAATTATACTACAGAGTTTTAGTAACAAAATCAGCATGGCATTGGTATCAAAATAGACATGAAGACCAATGGAAAAGAAGAGAAGACACAGAGACAAATCCACAAATGTAATGTTTTCTGATATTTGACAAAAGAGGAAAAATATATCAAGAAAGGACAGTTTTTCAACAAATAGTGCTGGGAAAATTGGATAGTATTATGCATGAAAATAAAATTGGATCCCTACCTATCACCCTGCAGAAACTTAAATCAAAATGGATCAAAGATTAGGGAATCAGACCAGAAACCTTCGAATTGCTAGAAAAAAGCATAGGGACAATATTCCCATCATATAGGAGCTGGAATTGACTTTCTTAACAAGACCCCCAAAGTATAAGAACTAAAACCAAGATTCCATAAGTGGGATGTTATTAAACTAAAATGCTTCTGCACAGCTGGGGAAATGATTAAGACTGTGAAGTGAAAGCCTACAGAAAGGGAGAAAATTTTAGCTAGGTACCACCCTGATAGGGGAATAATATCTAAAATAGACAAAGATCTCAAAAAACTTACCACCAAAACCAATAAATAAATAAATAACAAATGAGGAAAAGAACTAAACTGAAATTTCTCAGTAGAAGATCCAGCAAAAATAGCCAATAGATATGTGAAAAAAATGTTTAACATCTCTCACAATAATGGAAATACAAATCAAAACTACATTAAGATTTCATCTCACTCCCGTTAGAATTGCAAAGATCAAGAGATGAACAATAAATGATGGTGAGGTTTGGGGGAGAAAGGAACATTCCTACATTGTTGGTGAGACTGCAAACTAGTTCAATCACTCTGGAAAGGAGTATGGAGATTCCTCAAAAATGAGTGATGGAAGCATGCCATGTAAGGTTTTTTGTTTCAATCCCCAGTATCTCACAACCTCCTTCCTTTCTCTTCTCTCTACTGGTCTTCCTGCTATTTAATAAAAAAATTTTAGTGAATATATGTGTGTGTGTGTGTGTGTGTGTGTGTGTGTGTGTGTGTATAGAGAGAGAGAGAAAGATGAGATTCACTGTGATATGTTTATATATGAACATGAGCAATTTAATTTGTCTGATTTATATACTGCATGCTTTTATAAAAATGTTAATGTTTATCCTATTGTCAAATATATCTAAAAAGAACAAAGGAAGGGAAGAAGGGAGAGGAAGGGGGAATGCTGGAATTGAGTTAAAATAAGGTACACTCCAAGCTTTCATAGGTATACCATTGTGTATACTATTGTCATATATATTAAAATATTTTTCATTGATATAAGATTGATGTCATTATACTTGTGTATATTAGAAGCATTGTATACCCCCAAAAGAGAGTCAAGGCACTGGTGGATGGGAGAAGGGAGGTGGAGGAATGCTATGGAGGATATTGGCCAAATTATATTGCTGTATTGTGTGCATATATGACTATGTGACAACAAATCCCATCATTATATACAACTACAATGCACCAATAAAGAAATAAAAAGATGAAGTTATAAATTACTTTAAAAAATGTGAGATGGATCCACCATATGACCCTATTATTCCCACTCCTGGGGATCTTTCTGAACAACCTAAAATCCACATACTATATCAACATAAATACATCAATGTTTATAGGAACACAATTCACAATAGCTAGATTATGGAATCAAACCAGATTCCTGTCACTAGATGAGTAGATTAAGAAATTGTGGTATATGCCTACAATTAGAAAGAACAAAATTATGGCATTTGCTGTCAAAATGTATGAAAATGGAGAATACTATGCTAAGTGAAATTAGCCAAACTCAGAAACTCAAAAGTCATTATGTTTTTTTCTCCTTTGCGGAAGCTAGAGGAAAGTAAAGGAAAGGGGGAGGGAAGGTTAAGATTGCATAAAATATTCATATACAAATTAAAAGATTAAATAAGGGAAGTCTCGTAGAGTAGAGGCAGGAGAAGGGGAGATGCGAGGAAAGACAGGATGGAAGAAAGGGAAAATACAGGGAGAGGGAGGAAAAAAGTATACTCTGCACCTATCAGAAGAAGAAAGGGACCATGGAATGGGAGGAAGATGGGGAGAGTGCTTGGGAGGGATATTAGTCAAAATATATTATGGGCATGTATGAATATGTAACAATTGTCATCATAAAGTACAACTTTAATGCACCAATAAAAAATGTGGGAAAAAGTTTTACTGAGTGATTTAAACAATATTTTCATCTGTTGATCAGATTGTGGGCAACATTTACTTATTTTTTGGATATTTTCTTTGATTTTTTTCCCATTGATTATAAACAAGAAGAGAAAATAATGGATGTGCTGATGGAAAGTTTCTGGCCCCAAGCACAACGTATTTCTCATTCAAAGAATAATGTAATTGAATTAAGTTTTATTTATCATCTTAACTCTTGTGGTCCTTTGTTCATCACTCTCATAAGTTGATCCAATGTTTTGGTTTATTGACCAAATCAAATTATAGAGCCTCTGTGTCATCAGTCAAACAAAAGGGGAGAATACAATACCATGCCACTGAATACCCCTATCCTGCTCCCAAAAGCCTAACCAACTTAAAGAACCTTGAGAGTAAGACTGGAAAGTCAAGATACATATTACCTGGAAGGAAATCATTTTTCTCTTATATATACTGGTAAATAATTCTATCTGCAGAAAGCTACTTCACTGTATGTATACCAGGATGATTGCTCCTTATGATGCTGGTCATATGAGTATACAAAAGCAAGCTAATGTTGGTGATGTCACTGCTTCAGCATACTATCACATAAAACCCCTCTCTCAGTGGGAATGGTCATGGAACTGAGGTCACTGTGATTCATTCTGCTGGCCATCACTGGACAACATACCAGGAGAGGAGGAGGTATTCCTTGGGAAAGCATCACAAAGGTAGGAGGTACTGTAAGTCTGTTCCTGCTGAACTCTTGTTGGTTCAGTCTCATTTCTTATGAGATTTCCCCAGTGAACGACATGTCTCTGGGCATTTTCGTTGATCAACCTGCAACCTAGCCTTCTGCTCCAGCACAAATAGAGTGACAAAAATAGCCTGTGAGAAAAGAACCATGATTTCAAATTTGTAAATTCAAGAGAACAATGGGAAGATAGACGGTATGCCACATTTTGGTAGCATGCCAACTTTAACAAGTAGTTGTTATAAAAAAAAAGTTTCATTATAAAAGGATACATTAAGACAGAGAGACAGGGGCTGGAGAAGTGGCTCGGTGGTTAAGGTGCTTGCCTGGCATGTGCAAGTACACGGGTCCAAACCCCAGCACCCACATACACAACCAAGTGTCGGAGCAATGAAAGCCATGCGAAAAACTCAATAAAAATTGATACATTCTCTCTCTCTCTCTCTCACTGTCCTTCTTTCTTTAAAAAAAGACAGAAAGATAATATAATTGAGTGTGGAATATCTTCATATTCATAGCTTATGTCCTTTTCCTCTCAGAGTATGTGACAAATGGATGTAATTTTTTTCAATATTCATTGTTTGCTCCAATGCTGAATCAAGACAAAGACATATACAATCAAATACCAACAGTGTTGAAAGAATAGTAATATATAGATTGAACTTCAGTTGCAAGTTATTTTACTTAAGTAGTAGTAGCCTTTTTGCCCTAAGCATAATTTTGACTATCAGTGCATCTTTTCAAGCATGCTGTATCTTTCACAGAATATTTCTAATTTAAAAAAATATTTTCCTTTATTGTGAATTTTGAGGATAAAAATGAAAGGAAATGTTCTTTAGAATATCTGTCTAATATGTACACTATATGTTTGTCAAAGACTTGATTATTACATTGTAAACCAGGGCTTTAGATAACTGTAAATAAATATATTTACTAGTGTGAATATGTGAGTAGAAAATCTCATAAACACTTTTTGCTAATAATATTATATAATATCCAATATTGCTTTTAGGTTCTTTGGATGTCTTTCTATGGAAATGAGATTGATTATTAATGATTCAACTACTTATACAAACTTTCTAGAAACACTATGATTTTCCCTCCCTTTGTATATATAATTCATTAAACTTTTAATGATGTGCATTAAAATAGATTTTAAATTTTATGATTGTATTAAAAAGATTTTAAAATGTAAACATTATTTTGTACAATCTTCTAATATAACAATTAGTTTACAAATTTGACCACTAAGATTTCTTTGGAAAATTATGAGAAAATATTAATAGTTTTGTTCAATATTTGATTATTAGTTTTCACAATAAAACCATAGAAATGGGAATAAAATATCCCACCATTAATTCAAACTTTGACCTGTTATTTTGGTTTTTAAACTCATTTATGTACTTGTGCAAGACCATTACTTCTTTCATTTATTTGTGCCAGGTATTTGAAATCTGCAGTCTCTACTCACCTCTGTTCACTATTTATATTTTCAGCACACTGTTTCATTATAGAATTAACATTACTATTTTACTTACCAGATGTTAGTCAACAATATAACTACAACAATAAAGAGGAAAGCTATTTGATGGAAAATCCATTAGCCTATATGACCAGTTCTCCAACCTGGCTGTATCTTAAAATCAACTCTAAAATTTTGAGAAATGTGAAGAGCCCAGTTACAAGAAATATAAGTTTGGGGATGTTGGGGATGTTCTTTAATAGAAAATTGCAAATATTTTCTAATTCCTAATATGTATTTGGTGGCTTTGAATATACAGACTATAAGCCAAGTGGTAGAGCATGCCTATAATCCAGTAATTTGGGAGGCAAAAGCAGTAATATCACAAATTAAAGAACTGCCTAGGCAATTTAAGAACACACTATCACAAAATAAAAAAGGAAAAGGCTAGGGATATAGGTCAGTAGTAGCACAATTACCAAGCCTGCTAAAGTTCCTGGGTTCAATCCCCACCACCATCTAAATCAATAAACAAAAAATAAATATTATATATTTTGATTTTTTTGAGATATCTTTTCATCATATCCTCATCTAAGTCTACCAAGCCTTTGACCTACCCTCCCAACCTCTACCCCTGTGCTGGATGTCAATTCTAAGGCCACAGGCATACTAGACAAAAGCTCTATCACTCCTATACCTTTCATCTCCAAGCTACTTATTAACCACTTGGGAGCCAATGGATTAATTAAATCATTCATGAAAACCAATTTATATAGAAGTACTTGAATAACTGATTTAAAAAGATAACTTATTGCTTTTATTAGTTATAGAGTATCTTTGCTTATCTTCTTATAAAATGTATGTTAACAAAGGATGTAAAGAAAAGAGAAAGAGATGATACAAATGGAAACATGTTTATGATAATAGTTAAAGAAATTCACACTAAAGCAACTTAGAGAACATGTTTAACAAATAATATTTGGAGCTGGAGTGGTGGCTCCAAGCTATGGTACGTGCCTGGCATGCGCAAGTACACAAGTTCAAACTCCAGCACCATGTACACGATAAAGTTTCTGAGGAATGAAGATCACACGGAAAACTAAATAAAAATTGCTTCTCTCTTTCACTCTCTTTCTCTCTCTGTCCCCTCTTTCTTCAAACAAAAAAGAAATAATATTTGATAACACTTGATGTACACAAAGATGAAGATCCAAAGAATGTTCATAAATTCATGGTGGTGGTGTTTATATAATTTTAAAATTATAATTTAAGATTTAGGGCAAAAAATATCCTAAGAATATGCAATGAAAATCAGCACAAAAGTATGCAGAAAACATTTGAGCAGAAATATTTTTTATCATATATAAAAGTTTGGAAGTAAATATCAAAGGACAAAATAATAGACCAACATTAGTATATTTATTCAAGGGTATTAATGTAACTATTACTAATAGTTTTAACAATATAATGTTTATGTAAAAACAGATATAAACCTAAATGAACACTATATATACAATTGTATAGCAAATACATAAACACTATAAAAATGAAAAAATGAAGGAAATCTCAATAGTCAATATTATAAAATTTTGTCTCTGAGTAATAGCACCAATAATTTTTAGTTGTCCTTTCTTGTTTTGTTTGTTTGTAAACAGTTGTAAAATGTTCATGTTTACTTTTATTAGAAGAAGAATTTAAAGAGTATTGGAGTATTATGATTATGGGATTTGTTTCTACGTATTTCTTTATATACACATTTCTGTTCCCTGGTGCTTCATTCTTTTAAGAAATAGAGGTGAATTTGAATTTACATTTCCTTAGAAAATAATTTCCCAGACACTCTGTTTCTGTTGAAACTTTTGCAATGGCTGTGTGATTCCTCAAAATGACATAAAATATTTACAGGAGTTAGTGATAAACTCATAAGTCAAAGGAAGGATTGAATGCTTTTCGAAATATGCACCATTAAAACATGACTTCATAATTTATCATCCAAATCTTCTATTAAGAGTAAAATGAAGTGGGTGATGCTAATCCTGGTGTGGGACTACAGTTTAACCCAGGACTCTCTCTAAGGGAGAACAGGCTGAACATTCACCTTTCATGTAAACACAAATTATGGAAGAAACATCAAAACAGGAACACTGAGCATATTCCTGTTCAGTGTCTGATTTTTCCTGTTTCCAATTTAAACCATAGTTTCTCTGTTTATGCTTAAAATCATACTTAGTATAATATAAAATACTCTTTAAATGAATTTGATTTTAAAAACATATGTCCTGCTAATTCACAGCAAAAGAATTCTGTCTTTTAAATCCTGGTGACTCTCTTGATATATTGTCATTTTTCAATATGTATCAGGTATACCTGACCATAATTGCTATCATAAAGTTACATACATGTTTTTAATTCAAAACATTTTAGACATTGTTATACATTTTGAAATTCATATTAGATATTTCTGGAAAAACTCCTTACAAATTATAAAGAGTGCTTTTATATTTCATCAAAGATACAAAATATTGAAACATTTGGAGATATGCTTTAAAAAGAATAATATATTCAGAAAAGCAATGTAATTCTGACCTTGTCTTTGGTTGTTAAAATTCAATATTTAACTTTCACTGCAAAAGCATCAAACAGAATGCTAACTAACAAGCATTATTGCCCATGATTTTCTCACAAAAGGAAATACAAGAAATGAAAAACCTAACACACATTGTTTTTAAATAAATTTTAGCTTTCTTGTGAAATGTGTCTTCTGGAGGCATTTACTTAGTTTAAATTATAATAGTTGGACTGCTGACTGTGTCTGCAGAAACTTTTAAAACTATATGTGTTGCTATAAATTGCCTATGAGTCAGATTCATTGCAAGGTGAAGGAGGGCATTTTGAATGTCCTGTTTTTCTCATCTAATCCAAACTTAAAATAAAACAAGCACTCATGAATTTAACTTTCTTCATCCAGCTTTAAAATGAATACCTAACATTTCTTTCTTTAAGAAGCAAATGCAAGAGAAAATGGTGTTTTTATTTTAAAAAGCAACATTTTCAGGATTAGCTAGCATTTTATATAACCTTGTGAAAAGTGTTCTGATTAGCATTGACCTTCCTTTTCACATGGTGAGAATTGTGCTAGCCAGGTAGGAAATGAAGTCTCAAAGGTAAAGTAACAGGTCGGTAAAGTCAAGCATTTAATCAGATAATGGAAGCCTATGTCATTAATAAGTTTGTCATTTGCTTCAATAAAGTTATTGCTTTGAGAAATCAAATCAATCCTTTTAATACCACACAGAGCTCCTACTACCCTACTCACAAACATTGCTAATAACCTGCTTCCTCTATTCACATATTTCTCTGATTTCTTATCAATAACATCTGCATATTTCTTATTTTCTTTTAAATATAAAAGTATATTTCATTGTCACATATTTTTTAAATAATCTTATTTTCCCTAGTCAGATTATAAACCCCTTTAGGATTGCAAATGTGTCTTACTGCCAAGTCTCATGAAATTAGATTTCTAAGATGCCTAATAGCATTATTATCCCCAATGAAGCTAAATTGTTATGATGAATAAATGCACATATAAGTGCATATGAAATCTGTAACTGAAGATTACACTATTATAATAATGCACATATTATAAATAAACATTCATGAGTGAATTAATGAAATGAATGACAACATAACTATTTTTTCATTCTTGGATATGATTGAATGAAAATGAACAAAACTCAGATTCTGAGGGCGGTAAGACTTAGAATTTTCTTATTTTCTAAGTTTTTACAAGATATGTATATATATACAGAATATACATATATACAGAAATCACAGTAAAATATTATGAACAATTATACTCCCAAGACTAGATGACCTAGAAGAAATAGAAAAATTTCTAGAAATATACAGCTTACCAAGACTGAAGTAAGAAGAAACAGAAAGTTTGATCATACCTGTAACCAGTAATGGGGTTCAATCAGTAATCAAAAACTTCTCATGAAAGAAAAACAAATATACAAATGGCTTCTCTAGTGAATCCCACCAAACATGTAAATAATTAAGGCCAATTGTTCTCAAATTCTTCTGAAAAAATGAAGAGGTGTAACATATTCAAACAGATTTATGAGATCATCATTAATTATATTTCAAATGCAAAGACATCACAAGAAAAGAAAACGACAGGCCAGTATTCCTATGTAAAAATCCACAAGATTCAAGGTGAACATCTCTAAAAGGAACATTTCAAATCCAAAATATTCTAGTATCCAAAATATTTTGAGTGCTGTCATGATGTCATAAATGACAAATTCCGCACTTGACCTCACAGATCAGATCACAGTCAAACACAGATAATACTGAAAATGTATTATAAAATGTCTTCAGTCTGTGTAAGGTGCATACAAAACCTAAAAACTGTCATGTTTGTATGTACATATCAGCTCTAAGATATCTCATTGCATGTGTACATAAGAAGTTCAAGTAAAAGATACCCAAACTATATGAGCAAATACAATATAACAGTACATGAAGAGGGCATATACCATGACCATGTGAGGTTTATTTGAGAGATGCAAGGATGACCACACATATGGATTCATCTAATGTGATCACATTATCAAAATGAATGATGAAAATCATCCCAAAAGATGTAGA
The DNA here is from genome assembly GCA_004027875.1 of Aplodontia rufa. NCBI lineage: Eukaryota > Metazoa > Chordata > Mammalia > Rodentia > Aplodontiidae > Aplodontia > Aplodontia rufa. The sequence continues at coordinate 18,847 of PVKS010021942.1, read as the reverse complement.
AAAAAAGCTCTTGACAAAAGACCAAAAGTTATAAAGATAAAATCTTTTCACAAACTTAGAGATAAATTGCGTGAAGACAATAATGACTACGTAGGAAGATAAAATTATCTGAACAATGAAAAAATGAAAGCTTTTCATTATGCTTGGGAAAAAAAACAAGAATGCCCACATACTACTTTTCCTCAATATAGTAATGTAGACCTAGCCAGAGAAATTGTCAAGAAAACTAAAAACACCCTGTTTTAGTCAGCTTTTCACCGTGTGATCCAAAGACCTTACAAGAACAATTTTAGATGAGGAAAAGTGTATTTGGTGCTCATGGCTCAGAGGTCTCAGTTCATAGATGGCCCTCTCTTGCTCTGGGCCTGAGATAAAAGAAGATCATGGTGGAAGCATATGGTGAGGAAAGCAGCTCAAGACATGGCAAGCAAGAAATTGAGAGAGACTAGGCTTGGATCACCCAAAGGCATGCCCCCAGTGACCCACATCTACCAGCCATACCCCTTCTGCATACAGTTACCCCCAGCTAATCCATTCAAATGCATTGATTGATCAATTGTGTTAAGGGTCTCATAATCCAATCATTTCAACTCTAAACATTCTTACATTTTCTTACAGATGAGCTTATGTGGGGCATCTCTTATCTAAATCATAACACATCTTTACTGTAAAAGTCAAATTACCCCTCTTTCCAGTTGACATGATCTTAGAGGTATGTAGACACCCGACAACTACACACAAAAAAGAATACCCCAATAATTGTTAAAACTAACAGATTTACTAAGGTTGCTGGATAGAAAATCTACATGCAACAACCAGTCATGTTTCCATACAGTAATAACTAACTCTGTGCAAACGAAATTAGGAAAACAGTTGCATTGACAATAGCATTAATAGGAATAAAGCACCTAGAAGTAAACTTAATTAAGAAACTAACAGACTTCAGTACTGAACATTCTAAAATACTAATTAACATAATTAAAGAAAACACAAACAAAAGACAAATTCATGTATTTAAAAATGCAATATTGTGAAAATGTACATAATACTGAAAGAGATCTAGCACACTTATAGAAATAGTGAAAGCAATTCTGGCATTCCAAAGGAACTACAAAAATATAGCCAAAACAATTCAGAAAAAAAGAACTATGCAGAAGACATAAGACTTCGTAAATAAATAAAAGAGGAAATGTTGGCTAGGATGTAGAGAAATTGATGATAATAAAAAATGATAGCATTTCCATAGATGCCATTTTATGATCTGAATGTGAGTTGTCCCCCAAAAGCTCACATGTGAAAATTTAGGAAGGCTGAGGTGAAATGATTTGGTTATAAAAGCCTTAACCCAATCAGTGACTTAAACACTTGATAGGGATTAAGTGGCAACTGTAGGCTGGTAGGGTGTGGCTAGAGGAGATAGGTTATTAGGGTCGTGCCTTTGGGGATATATATATTTTGCCTCTGGAGTGGAGTCTCTCTATCTCTGCTTCCTAACAATGCCTTGACTCACTTCCTATGCCACACTCTTCTGCCATGTTCAGTATCACCTCAAGTTCTAAGTAATGGAGTCAGGCTACTATGGACTAAGACCTCTGAAAACATGAACCCCCAAATATTCTTTTCCTCATAAAATTGTTCTTGCCAGGTACTTGGGTCACATCAATGAAAAAGCTGACTAAAACATGCTGCTACATTAAAAAGTGTGTGATTTCTCCAAAAATGTAAAAATAAAAAAATCACATAATCCAGCAATTCATTTTTTACATATGTATCACAAGATCTCAAAGAGATATTAACACCCCATGTTTATTGCAGCATTGTTAATAAAAGCTAAGGTGGAGGTACCCTAGATTTCATCAATAAATGAATACATAAAAATAAATATGGATAAATAAATGGAATATTATTCAGCCTTACAAAAGGAAAGAGGACCTTCACTATGTGAGAGCATGGGTAACTCTCAAGAACATATCCTAAATTAAACAGACCAGTAGCAAGTTTTCTTCAATAGTGAAACTCTCAGAAGAACAGAATAATGTGGTTGTTGCCAGAGATCAGGGCCACATGATAAAATGAGGATTTTCTAATAAACAGGAATCAAATTTAAATTATGGAAAAAGAATAAGTTCTAGAGTTATATTATAAACCCTTGTGCCTACAGATGCCATATTGTGTTGTACACTTAAAAATCTAAGAGGGCAGATTTAATGTTAAGAAACCATTATGTGGGGTTGGAATTATGACTCAACAGTTAAGGCACTTGCCTGATACAAAAGGATGCAGGTTTAAATCCCAGTACCACATACAAAACAAAGTGTCAGAGCAATGAAAGTCACATGAAAAATAAATAAAGTTGATTCTCTCTTTCCCTTCCTCTTTCTCACTCTCTTAAAATAAAATAAAAAAAGAAACTATTATAGGTAAATAATTGGTTGAGGTGAGATGGTGGTGTGCTTGGTTATCACTGGAAGAGTGGAGGAAAGTCAAATAAGTAAGAAATCTCAGGTGTTTGGAAAAACTAATATATATATATATTTCATAATATATATATATCATAATATATATATATTTTTTCAAATATATATATATATATGTATTTCCCTCCAAAACTTGCAACAGTTATGAACAGTTATGTTAGAATAGGTCTTACAATCCTGGAGGTCTGTACATAGGAGTGAGCTGGGGATTTGATGTCTGGATTCAAGGAACATACATTTGTGAAAGTATCTAACAATATTTCTTAGAAAAATGACAGTAAACATAAGCTTCTAGGCTGAAGGATAAAGTGAAGAATTTTACAAACAATTGGGAAGAAACTGACTCTGTCTCCACAGCCAGGTCTATGAATGCCATTCAATAGGAAAAAAGTCATCTTTCAAAAGGTTTAAAAATTAATTTGCCTATAGTCATTGATGGTGAAGTGTTACTTATTATGATGCATAAATTCCATATATCATGGAATGAAAAACTTAATGCTATTGAGCTCCCCTGTCCCTGTTCAATATTGCTAGCAATGGACTCTGATTCTGTCAGTTTGAAACTTCCACTGTGTGGCACCATCATGTTCAATATATACCTACTGAGGACACAGTGAAAGCAGAATGGGAATCACAGAGTTTATTTGTGTATTCCGGGCAAAGCGATGCTGCACTTTATTCCTGCTCACTTCCATTGATGTGAGAGACCCAGTGGGAAAATTTGAGGTATTGCTCATAACTCAAATAAATGTTTCAATAAGTGAATTTGAATTTTTAGTACAATACTGAGCTTTGAAATTTAGATTACAGAGGGGGGTTGTTATAAAGTGATAAGACAGAATGATATGAACTGAGATAAAAAAGAAGTGAGGACAGGAAAGTCACTCAAGAAAGATTTATCAAGGAATTGAAAGATACAGTGTAAATGAACTTATATTTCTATTTGTTCTACAAGAGGAGTAAAATGTTAGAAACTTTTGTTTAAACAGTTATAGCATGCCATGTATTTGTAGAAATATACTGAATTAAAATAAAATTTTACAATTTTAAAAATGGCTTGCCTAGTAGGGATGAAACATCTTGTGTGTGTATGACATTGAATGAATGAAAACATTTGTTAAATATAATTATGCCATCTTATTATGGCTTTGAGATTCCACTAAGGTTTTACTTAAATGTATTGAATCAAAGATAGTTCTGAAAAGGTTATTTTTGATATTTTATGCCACTGTAGAAATATTATCAATATATTTACACTGCTTTGATATTGCTAAGAAATGTGATAGTAATAAAGTAAAACCACTTTCTGAACAAATATATGTATTTGGCAGAAAGGATGGGTCTAATTTGTTCATGGTTGGTTGTTAAAACCGAGAAATGGCAGTATTAGGATAATTTTAAAGTTTTCCTGATTTCAGTTTTGAGATGATATATGAAATCAGCGTTTAGATATGTCCTTAGTACATTTATAGAAGCATGCTCAAATGCTTCTCTCACATAAATGCAGCAGCCCTTTCCAAAGCAAAAGGTTAACTGTTTTTCCATCATTGCACTTTCAATTCAATTATTTTATATTTTAGAAGGACGCAGGTAGGAAGATATCCTCATAGCCTCCAGAAATAAATCAAGAAGGTCAGGCTTGAAAAGTTCACAATTATATTGAATATATTGACATCCAAGAAAGAATAATGGGATGAAATAATGAAGGCTATAACAATTATAATGGAGAAGGCAGAGGATTTTCATGGTAATCATGGCATGTTAATGGAAATAATTTAAGAGCAAATTCCTTTTTAAACTATAAAAGTTTGCATTATATATGTATATACATACAAAGAGAAAAAAATCTAAAATTCTGTATAAACTTAGATGAATATTGTATCTAGATCAAATTTAAAGGAAAAATCCTCTTCTCAAAACTTAATTTCAGTGTAGCAATTGGATTGACAAATAAATCAATTTTTATAATAAAAACTTGAAACAGTATAAAACCCAAAATCTTATTCCTTCATGTAATAAACATGTGGATACATATTTCAAGCTAGGGAATGTTCTAACTCCTAGAGAGCATATAAGGGAGAATAAAAGTTCCAAGTTACTATAATAGAGTTGAAAAATTTGAGAAAATGGTAAGGTTTATAATTTGCCACATTTACCAATCCGATTAACATGGGCACATGCTCAGATGTGACTATATACACATGGATGTATGAGAGTACACAAACATACATGTGCAAAAACACAAAATAAATGTAAATACTCAAACATGTATATATATGTATGTGTGCACAGAAATGCTTAGGATTGTTAACATATTCTCACATGCGTACATGTACTTGCTACACTTCTTGCAAAATAGTGAGACGTTGCCACTTATGTGAAAGACATTACTGCTAAATGGATAAATCAAGAGACTATGAAATCTGCTAAGAATCAATATCTTTGAGTAAAGGAATTGTACTTAATTTTCAACATTGAATGCCAAAAGGCAGTTTTTGTTGACTGAATACAATTTTTTTTTATAAAAATAGGACAGGACATACTGTGAGAACCTGCCATGTCTACATTAAAATTTACTTCAAATTATCTGTCCCACAAAGACAATTACCAATTGGGACTTTGAAAAAATTCTTCTTTTGCTACTTCCGTTTGTAGTGTTCTCTCCCTAGTCTATTTCATATGAGCTCCCTTGCTAAAACACAAGCGATTATTTCAAGGTTCACTTTGCACCAGTTCTACCCTAGTCTATTTTACTAAAATCTTGTATTTCTTCTTTCACCTAGGGAAACTTATCACCCAGTACAAGCTGCATTGCAGTTGGTTTCCTAGGATTGAAATGATCAAATTCACTCTTGAGAAGAACTAATCAGTTTGTGCACTACATTGGTGAGAAGGTTCAGACACCTGGCTTTCTTTCCAATTTCTGTCTGGAAATAATAATAATAATAAATTAATACTGTTTTATTTGTGTGCAAAGTTATTGTTTTACTGATTAATGTTTAAATTATTGAAAAAATATAATAAAATTCTTGTTTCTTATAAGTGATTATACAAATACATTGAGAACAATCTATAATAATGTTCAATATGTATCAATGTTCATACTGAGTAGGTTTATGTACGGAATTAATATAAGCTTTTCTGTATACTTGATTAAGTAAATGTGAGAATGGGGAAAATGTGCTCAATTCCCTATTCTTATGCTACCTATCTGAAGATTTTCAAAAAGTGATAAAGGTAAGTATCCAAATAGCTGTAGCAAGTGTTTTAATTCCTCTAATTTAAATCTTGGCTTGTATTTTTATATCATTTACATAACTATACCCTATTTATAAAAATATTATAGGTTTTATGGTCTATATTTTATTTCTATGATTAACCAGAAAAAATGTTATACATAATTAACTACTTTTTTAACTTCTCATTTTGTGCTTTATTGTTATCAGTTCTGAATTGATAAAGTGGTACATGATTACACCGTGTTTCCTAGATTATTGCATTCACCTTGAAGTACAATTTACACAGTTTGAGGATCAATTTTCCTAATTTACTTTTATGGCAGAATTTTTAAGTCTACTTATATTTAAGAGAAAAATAAAATTTTAGTTCAAATAAATAAATCATCTGAAAATGTTCTAGTTGTTGAAATAACACATTCTCTATGAAATTCAGCAGTTTATATTTAAAACAAAGTTTGTATTAATTTTATGTTAGTGACTTTGATAGTATCTAAACCAAATATATAATTAAGCGTGGTAACACATTTATTCCATTTTAAAACTATAGAAGTAATTTAATTATTAATGCCAAGTGACAAGTAGATTTATACTATTTGTATTTTATGACAAATGACTGCCAAGTTTAAAATTATCAATTGCTAATATACCTTGTTTTAAAGATCATAATCTTCCATGAAACATAAATTGAAGAAGAAACTTAAATAAATTTATTTTTAATTGTGTAGAGTTTAAAAGAAAATATCTGACTCAGTAATATGTTCATATGTTGCAAATGGCTGAAAAATTGTGAGAAAATGTCAGTGATTTACTGCAGACCGAACCTCAGCCACCTGCTATATATTCTATAACACAGAGTAATTTGCTCAGGGGGCTGGGATGGTAGCTCAGTGGCAAAGCACTTTCCTACCATGTGTGATGCACTGGGTTCCATCCTCAGCACCACATAAAAATAAACAAATAAACTAAAGGCATTCTGTTCATTTACCACTAAAAACTTTTAAAAATAAACAGACAGTTCTAAAACTGTGGTCTGTTTTTTTCTCAGCTACAGTAGCTTTAACAATAGCTTTGACTTCCTGCCATCTTTCACGGCATTTGCATGAAGCAGTAATGCTGGTACTTTAGGTTAAGCACTTATTGCATCTGGAGTACTTAAAGCTACAAAGTGAATAGTAGTTTTTAATACCATAGATGTTAACATACTGATTATTCTTGGTATTTAGACATTCTCTTAGACTAGAAATAGCTCAGGTTTCTTTTTAGATTGCTGACTTATGCACATTAAAAATATATGTACTTACTGGCTTTAAATACTCCACCAGGTTTGAAGACTTACTAGAGACCTAGGGAGGGCTTTATGGATGAACTCTATGGTGACAGCTGATTACAGAGTGATACTCTTCAGATTAATTAATGTGCACTGAAGCAAATTGACAAGACTACAGGATGGAGAGTGTTAGAAAAGAATAAATAAGAAAAAGATAACCATATATGTATTGCCTGGAGAAACTTTCGTACAATCAGGCTAGATTTTCAAATACCAAAAGCTTTACAGAAGGCTTTTTGTAATCTCTGAGACTTGCAAAATCCAGTGCAAAGCTATTTTTCTTCTTCTAAGACACATTGGACTAGCTATATAGAATTGCACTCTCTTACTGCCTAGTTTTAGAAATGCAGCTCTCTTAATACTTGCTATGTTTGTAGACAACAGATGGAAAAAGTTTCTTTTCTTCTCTTCTGGAACACAATGCTCACTCACTTGTGTCAGAAAAATTATCTTTGGAAATGATAAAGAGTAGAAAAACTACAATAGTGATGAAAGAGAAAATATTTTTACTTATATTGTTTGAAAGTCAAAATAAGGAACAATGTTTTTCTATAAAACAACAAAATACGGTATAAATGTGCACACATAGTTACATATGCAGCTGTGATTGTATTATCATATAACCTTGTACATTATAATTTGTCACTTAGAAGTAGCATTTTTTCTTAATCAGCTTCATTCCTCTGTTCTTCACTGATGATGTATGTTTATGCATGTGATGATTACCTGCATGTGGGAACACTAATGGATCACAGGATATTTGATTAAATATTTTTGTAGGTATGTCTGTGAGAGAGATTCTGGATTTTTTGAATCAGCACACTGAGTCATGGAGACAGTCCTACCCAAACTTCAATGTGTGTGGACTTCATCCAATCCACTGAAGGAATGAATAGAAAAAAAAAATGGCTGAGTATGGGAGATTTCACTCTTTGCCTGTCTTTGGGGTGAAACATCAGACTTCCACTTTCTTTTTTCTTTCTTTCTTTCCTTTTTTTTTTTGAGAGAGAGAGGGGGACAGGGAGAGAGAGAGAAATAGAATCAATTTTATTTAATTTTTCATGTAGCTTTCATTGCTGTGACACTTCCTTGTGTACCTGGTACTGGGGTTTGAACTTGCCTCTTGGTGCCTGCCAGACAAGCACAGTAACTGCTGAGCCACCGCTGCAGCCCCAGGATTCCACTTTCATTTGCAGAGTTATACAGGAGCATTCAACATTGGCCTTCCTAGCTCACAGGTTCTTAGACTCTGTTTAAAAGCTCTTCTCTGCCTCCATGTTTCTAACTGCAAATAATGGGAATTTCCAATGAGGTGAACCAATTACTTATAACTATCTACCTCCATACTTCGTATTGGTTGCTTCTCTGAGTAATCTAGACTAATAGACTGCCTTATTGATTTCATACTTCCACAACTTTAAATATCATTATTCACTGAGAGCTCTCTGGATTATATCCAGACAGGATTCTTCTGTAAACTCTAGTTCTTATTCAACTGCCTAGTTTACAACTTCACTTTGATGTTCTAATACCATCTTAATCTTAACATGTTCAGTATCAAACTCCATGAAGGTCTTTCTCCTCCATGACTACTCTATCTGAAAAATTGCCCCCAATTCTTCTCCGCAAAAGTCTTCAGTGGAATTATCCGTTTTTCTCATAATTCATGTCCCAAACCTTAAGGAAATATTTCAACAACAAATTTACAGTACATCTGGAATTGAGCCAATTTTTACTTCCTCTGTGTTATACTTTGTCTAGGAAATATTTATACCTCTCCCATAGTAATGCAAACTCTTTTAAATATCTATCTCTATTCTTTCACCATAAAATCTACTTAGACTGTGGCCATCAGAATATTTTTGAAATGTGTATGATCAGGTTTCCCCACATTTCTGAATTCTCAATAGCTCTTTATGACACACTGAGTAATTTAATTCAACTTTACACTGGGAAAACTAGGAAAAATGTGGGAAAAAAACTCATGTGAAAGTTTTGAAAACAAAAAAGATGTAGAAGAATGTAAAACACAGCCCCAAAATGAAAAATTCCTAAGACTTGAGCTGATACTTTAAGTCATTTTTCTTTATTCTAGAAACAGCGGCAAAAAAACACAGAATCTAAGTAACACTTTCTGGAGGCTCATTAAGCATATGAGTCAAAAATTAAAGTTTAGTCTTGGTAAACTAAGGAGAGATGATTGAATTTTCTGAGTTCAGTTATATAATTAAATCTGTACTACAGGCATTAGGATTTAAAAAATCAGATAAGTTCTTGGAGGGATTGAAACAGCTTTGAATGATCGTAATTTCTAATAAAGTATAAAAATACTAATTTCTAAAAAAGTATTTAAATAACTTTTAATAGGTTACTGTAAGGTACCAGCTAAGAAAAAAAGTAAATATCTTTCAAGTACAATGATATCATACTAGGTCCTAAATTATCTTCACATTTTCTTATATCTAATTCTTGGAACTTAATAACAAATAATTTGGTATATGAGAACACAATATAATGAAAAATTAGAAAATCAAATAATAGATGTACAGATCTTGAGGGTACTTACATAATTATAGAAATTGCGTTAAAATAATTATGCTTGTATGCTCAAAATTATTATTGAGACATTTATTAGAGAGAGAAGTATGATTTATAAAATATAATAATCAAAAGGAAAATTTAGGAGAGGAAATTAACAACTGAGGCCAACCCACTTGATGCAGAAACAGTGCATTGGTTACAGGGGATGCTGAGAGAGTGAATTGAAGCTAGAAAACAAAAAATAAAGTGGAACACACAAGTAAGTAAACAGATATGTATATAAGCAAATCCTCACTGGGAAAGTGCAATGTTGACTACTATACTATATGTGACTAAAGATCCAAGAAGCAGAGACAGATATAATGAGGAAAATACGGTATGTGAAACATGACAGATGAATTGACAAAATCAATGAACAACCAGTGATTAATTGAATAGTATTTTAGCTTCTCTTCTCTTACCAAGGGCATTTTTAAGCATATCATCATATACAGGTAAATTGTTTTGGAAAATTTTCTAGAGAATTGAAGTAGAGGGTTGAGTTGATCTAAACAGAAAGGACAAAGTTTCAATCCAAAATGTCTTGTGTGTACTGCTTATCACTGGGAATATTTAATGCTCAGTCCTACAAGGGATTACATGAGGAACTACGTGGAATACACCTTAATCCCCTGCTTAAAACATAGAAGTCACAGTATATAACCATTGCATTTCCATATCTATTATTCAAAATTTGTCCTGGAGGTGAGAGCCTTCACAATTTTAATCATGTGCAGAGGCCACCATTCATGGATAACTGTTTGCAAGTTACCCATGAAGTAGCAAAAAAGAATTCTGCTATTTTTGAAAAATCATACAATGCATTCTGTACCAAATATTATTGAATAAATTTTCAGTTATAGCCAATAATCCTAAAATTTGTAGGAAAAACATAGACTATAAGTAGATAGAGTGCATTTTAAAGAGAAAGTCAATGGACCTGCCATCCTAAAAAATCCAATCATACAACAAAACTGTAATTGTTAAAAGTGTTGTTTTGGCATTCTTAAACATATTAGCAGGAGAAGGCAGCAAAATGTGAATTTCAAAAACATCTAGTTGTAAATAAAAATATGGCATATTAATGTCATCTTACAAATACAGAAATGACAATTTATTAGCTTAAAATTAATTCACTGTAAGGAGGAAAAAAGTTCTGGCTTACTTTAAAATATATGAAATATCAAATATGTCATGTAAGACTGTATGTCACAAAAATTTTTAACCCAAAAACAAAAAAATAAATAAATAAACCAGCAAGGTGGAAAAAGATTTGCAGTATCATAGTGAAAAAAATAGTTACAAAAGCTGCTACAGGAAATGCAAAAAGATGTGAAAGAGTAGAAAATATAATTGTAAAATGTATAACCAACTAAAATTGATACATAGTATATGAGAAACCCTTGAAAATAATACACACATACTGCATATTAATTCTTCATTAACAAAGCAAACCTTTTCTACTTTATCAACCAATAAAATATTTAGAAATAATTCTGAATTCACACTTATAATTATTTACTTATATTCAGAAATAAGTAAGTTTGGAATATTTAAAATGTAATCCTCATCTTATAGTTTATTTATTACATAATTTTTATAAAAAAGAAAAATATCAGCATAGCATAAAATTTTAGCACTTTTTTGTTCTGACGACAGAAGTTACAGAAATCTAATCAGTATATGCATAAGTGAATGTCCATGCTTTAAAAATACAGAGACTTAAAATAAAATCCTAATTGTTTGGTCAGAGCCACAAAGCTAAGATGACAAAAAAGCATCAGTGCTTACCTAAGTCCTTGAGGATGGTTGTTGAAGCATCAGTTCATCCTGAGGAGCTGAAAGATTAGTCATGGAGTAGAAGTTTTAGTTTCAATAATATTTCTTAAAACATGTGTTTGCCTATGTGTATATTTATCTTTGAAATACTTGGAAATGCTTTCTCTCATATAGTCCTATTCTACATATTAATTTAGAATTTAACAATCATTGAAAAAATATATTGAAATTTGATGCCTAAATTCTGTTAAAATTTTCCTGTTATTTTTAATTTAAATTTAAAGTCTTAAGAGGTGATACCTATTTATCATTAAACATGTTTCTGTTGGCCATGGTTAAAGCACTATTGTAAACATTTTTCTCAGATGGAAATATAATTTTAAAGCCACCTTGAGAAAATTGTAAATTCTTTAGTCTTTTTCTTAACCTCTCTTAATATATTGGATTATAACAATTAATATGCTCAGAGAGCATACTTCTATTTTAAAATCAGTTGAAATTAACCAATGAATATGCAAATTTCAGTATCAACTAATGTATTTCAAACTTCATATGGGTGATTCTTGAAATGATCATAGGTCTTAAGGCATGTTTAAGATTTTCTACTTGTTTTTTAGTTCTACTATAATAACATTTGTGATGTTATTTCATAGTTTAATTGATTATATCACCTTATCAACATTTCTTTCTATTCTTCGTCCTTTGGAAAGGTGTAAAAATAATAGGATAAGTAAGGGGGAGCTAAATGTTATACGAATCTTAGAACAAGTAACCCATGTATATGAATAACACATTTACAACACATTGATGTAAAATTCTTCAAAAATGTCATGCTCTCTCATTTAAAATCTTCCCAGTTTCCATTTATTAGACTTCCATTCATTGTAATAAAAGAAAATTCTTGCATAAAATTTTTACATATAGAAATTAGAAAAAAGGAAAATATCCATAGGTGAGCAAAGTGACTACTTGGAAGCTACCTAAAAATCGTTTTATTCTTATCCTCCTTTTCTCATATACAAACCTGCAGAATACTTAAAATAAGCAATACATATTAACATGTCAATATAGTGTCTGTAATATCTAATACCTAGTTAGCATTTTTACTGAACTCATGTTAATATTTTTAGACATAGACTATTATTAATTACCAATTTAAATCCATACTTTGATACCCTGGTCACTATTAAATGGGTCATTTCAGCAGTAATAGCTCTTACTAAGAGCAATACTTTAATTTCAGCAGATTTCAATGTTAATAATTAAAGTGTGCATGTACCATAACCTATTTGTCATGGTAACTAGACAGCATAAGACATTAACATCATTTTGCTCTTGATGAAAGACACCATTCCATTCCATCGTTATTTTCATACCATTTCACTTCTCTTAATCTAGTCTAATTAGAGGAAAATGGTTATTTACCTGTCATGTAAAAATAATAATTTCATATCTTAACAGCAATCTGGGGAGGTATGATTGCTAAATTTGCTAGATGACTCTGTAGGTATTACTGCACGTAATTTATTGTAGTGGTTTCATTAGCTTTGCAAAATCTACTACCACTGGCATCGTTAAGGACTAAGAGCACTCCTCTGTGTATATTCATCTTCAAGATATCTGAAATATAAAATATGCACATATCTTATCTCCTTCTCTTATTTTCCTGCAGCGTACCTTGTTTCCTAAAGAGATAATTAATAAACTGGATCAGCAGGTTATAAAATAGTAGCCCTGAGATCACAGTTTTGTCTTGATTAGTCTAGCTGTGGGATTTAGAAAAATTACTTACCTTCCCTGAGACATAATTTCCTCTTGAGTATTATATAAACTCTTATCCTCTGGCTTTAGAATTTGATAGTGCTATACTAGCTCTAACAAAAAGTAGAATTAAAATTTCTCTACTCTAGAAAATGTACTTTGACTTCATGTGATAAACATCATTATGCATTATATTAATGGAATATGTGGAATATGTTATTTTAGTTACATTGCTATTCTAAATATTTAAAAGGATCTGAGTATAGAATAGTTTAAATCATCATACAAAAACAATTATTTAATATCTTATATGAAAAAGATAGAAAATTTGTAAAGGGAGGTATGAAGCATAAAAATAAAAATGATTTATCTCCTCAAGAAGTTCACACTGTATGCTTTATGGAGAGAAAAAAATTTTTCTTTTAAGGTTACATGTCCAGTCATATAAACACATAGGTTTCCATTTTAAAGTACTGCTATTTCATAATTGAAAGAGAAAATTACTAGTACAATTTAAACCAATTACCAATTTTTTATTATAGCTGTGATGAACACAGTATATATTTCATGGTCTTCTAAAACTATTTGAAATCATTTTATGGCATATTAATCAAGGAATCAGTTAGCCATAACTAAATATCATGAGGTCAGCCATAAAATTTTAAATGTGATCCCTGAAGGTAGAAATTCTTGTCATTTCTGGAAGGTAAACATAAGACTGTAGAATTTTGCCTATTAATAGTGAAAGAAGGCAGTGGCATTGTTTCCAATCTCACTTTATTACTCGAACTTGTTTCTTAAGGAAATTATGATTTTCTCTATATATTGATTTTCTCATTCATACACCTTGTTAAAAGCTGAGGCCAACATTAATCAAGGGGTGGTCCTGATTGGTCTAACAGGTTTTCTCATCCTCAGCACTATCTACAGTTTGGGATGTATATTTCTTTTCATGGAGGAGGTCCGTTTTTTTGTAGGATCCCTGGCCTTTATCTATCTACTGGATAAGAATAAGGCTTCTTCTCTTTTTTCTTCCTCCTCTTCCTCCTCTTCCTCCTCCTCCTCCTTCTTTCTTCTTTTCCTTCTTCAGAGAGAGAGAGAGAGAGAGAGAGAGAGAATCAATTTTACTTAGTTTTTCATTAGGTCTTTGTTTCTCCAACACTTAGTTTGTGTATGTGGTGCTGGGGTTTTAACCTGCATCCTTGTTCATGCCAGGCAAGCACCAGAACCACTGAGCCACTGCTCCAGCCTCAAGAATAGGGTTTCTTAAACGGAACAACCACAAACTATCTTCAGATATTGTCAGATGTTGCCCCCCACCACAACAGCAAAAGTCACTACCAATGAAGACCGGACCGCTGATCAAAGTACAGTCTAAATCTTCTTTACAGTGTTTGGCTCATAAATGAGCAATCTCATGAAGAGTGCTTTTGGAAAGATACTGAGGGAAAGTTTTATTATGTCTAAGGAGTGAAGTAGGTGGGCACTTCTTTGTCTGGATATTGGGATATCTGAATATGGTACCTGGAACTACCAAAGCCATCATTCTATAAATCTGATGATGATGTCAAGAGTAAGAATGGTGAGTAGAGGGCTGGAAAAATCCTGCAATACTGAGACATTAGGTAATTGAGTCAGCCATAACTTAAGCCCATCATTTGGGCTTTTCATAAAAGTGTAATAAAAGTTTTATCCTTATTACTTAAGCCAACACAAAAGGATGTGTTGTTTAGAGAAAATGTTTAAATATTACAGAAAGGATACATTATAAAAGTTGCAGTGGTCTTTATAGATGTTTTCTTTGATTTTTTTCTCCTTCTGATGGTTCAAAGTCTTAAAAATCAATAGCAAAACTACTTTATTTTGGAGTATGTGGGTTTACTGAAGTGAAAGAAATAAACCCTGCTACCAAAAGTCAAGGTGAATAATGTTAACTTCAACATCCATGACTTAGATATGACTAATTTAAGAATCATTTTCTCTTTACAAAGTATGAGGAACAGCATATATTAATTTCACTTAAAGCTAATAAAATTGCCTTTTAGTATTTACTTACAATGTAGAGGTTATTTTTTTTCCACAGCTTTGATTTTTTTTTTCCAAATGACATCTGTTTTCGTCTGACTTCAAGGTTTGTAACTTACTTTCCTGGATTAGTTCTACAATGTATTGTTGAAATTCAGATACATCACAATCCAGTCTACCGTAGCAACATGAATCATAGCTCTTCATGCTCTCTAAGCTTAAAAAACGAATTTTGAGGAATAAGAAATTCCCTTGTCTATTGAGTAAATTGTGACCTTTACCTTAAAAGAAGTACTGTCTTCAGTGATATTTTTCATCTCCCTTATCCCAACTGAATACAGAATAGAAACATTTACTTTTCTTATTCCTATAAATTATTCTTTTTGCTTTTAAATGAAATATTTTTTATTATGTCATCCAATTATTCCTTTTTAAAGATATTGCTCCTTGATCACTTAAGTGATGCAGGAGGCTAATGTGAATGTGAATATCCAGAGAGCAATTCCTTCTTTTTCATGCCTTGCCTCAATTAAATATGTTTGCAAACTTGACATGTTCAAAATACAATTACAAAAGAACACAATAAAATAATCATTTCCTTGGTAGTGTTTGCTTGAAAATCTCTTATGAAGGATAAGCATTTCTAAGAATTAATATGGATATATAGACTTCCAATAGCAAATGTACTAAATTGCTGCATCTGTTCTGATTCTGCATTCTGTCTTCCCAGATTATGCTCCTTAGTGCCCTAACATCAGAAAAGTTTTGCTACTCAGATCTTCCATGAAATGATGGTTCCACTTTTCACTCTCTCTTCCATCTCTGATGACCTCTCTTCTAAACACAGAATACATTATTGCCAGTGATGATAATAACTCCCTTCTAAATTCTGCTGCATTCCTTACCCCAACTCACTTTTTCATATCTGCTTGGAAAAATCTGTATATTAGTTACATCAAATGTTAAACTACTTGGACTCTGCACCTACCCAGACAAATGTTAATAAGGAGAACACAGAACCACCCTATCAGTGCTTTCCTCCTTAAGAAATATCATGAACCTTAAGTGAACACTGAATGCTACCTACTGACTATATTACATTATATTACATTACATATTCTAATTTCTAGTATATTTAAAACTTATTTCATATTATCTTGCTTCCCCAAACCTTCCCTACTTCTTACTGCCCCACAAAAATCAAACAAAAGATTCAAATAGATACAACCACCATTTCTGTCTGCAGCAAAATCAGCCAATTACCTTCTTCAAAATTATCGTTGCACATTCAAGTGTATGCAAAATTCATGCTTTCAGTTTATCAGGCCCAAAACCCTGAAGTCATTTGCGAGTCCTTCTTCTTTCTCATTCCTGCCATTACATACTACAGGATATTCTGTTGGACCTACTTTTAATTTACATGTAGTGTTTGACACCTAATTATTACTCCTGCTTCCAGCAACTCATTCTCTCACTGCTACTAAAACATCAAGTAGCATGCTTTCATGCTATATTCTTTTTCTGTTCTGAACTCAGCTTCCATACATATTATTTCATAAATCTTTGGACTCAATGAAGTAACCCAATTTTTTTTTTTTAATCATTGGTTCCTATAGTCTTACTCTTTTTTCTCTTGGTGACTTGAAATGTCTTTTTTTATTTTTATTATTCATTTTCCTTTCAAACAACTGTCTCATTGTGGTCTTTTTTGTTTAGTCATGATAGATTCCTATTTTCATTTCTCTATTCATATTTCCACCACACATATTTCTAGAAAGAATTATTTTATTATAAACTCACACCTTTGCAGGGCATCACTTATTTATTATTAATAAGTAGTTTCTCATCCAAATTATCACTAATAACAAGAAATATTTACATATAAATCAGAACATCTTAATTTCAAATTCATAAAATATCATAAACTTTATTCTTCAGTCGCTAAATATTTACTGGGAATGGAGTATGTTTCAGTATTGTGCTAGATTCTGGGTATATATTAGTATATATAATATTTTTTCACTATAGGAAGATATTTTAATAATTATAGTAGATTATATAACAATTAAGATTCACGTATTTCAGTGAAGGTAATCAAATACAGTGTTGTGGATGTTGATTAAAAAATGATGACTTTAAAAAGCCACACTAAAGAATGAATAAGAAGGGCTGGAACAGTGGCTCAGCAGTTGGAGCACTTGCCTGGCATGCAAAAGAACACAGGTTCAAACCCCAGCACCACATATAGAACTAAATGATGTCAGAGAAATAAAAGGGCAGATGAGAAAAAAAGATTGATTCTTTCACTCTTTCTCTCTCTTAAACAAAAAACACATAAAGAATGAATAAGACTTCATTTGGTACATAGAGGAAGAAGTGGAAGCACCATGGACAGGCAGCAAGCACGAAACACTGTACTGGAGGATGTCTCGGTGTACAGGGGACTGGAGGGGACATGAGAGGTCAGCTATCCTAACTCACATCAGTTCTCCAGCAGCGTTTCCAGACTGAACAGCATAACAGAAACTCTACCGTCAGTTTTTCCATTGAATTTCTTTACTGTTTTTCAGAGATAATAGCCAACATCTCTTCTCTTTGGATGTTTTCCTGTTATCTATTACATGTTACATTCATTTATTTCAGAATACAGCTTTGGCACAGCAGTTTCCTACATTCACAATGAAACACATGATCCTTCCCATAATCTTTACTGTTAATGTTCATAATTAGTCACTTCCTCCTTAATGGATTCACTAAGAACTAGCACTTTCATCACTGCAACAAAGTGCCTTTGAATAGGTACATGTAAAAGGGAAGAGTTGCAAACCCCATCATTTTAACCAAAGAAGAGAGCACAAGGGAAATGCAATCCTGTTATGAATGACTTTCTCCTTATATTTCATTGTTTATATTATTAATTTATTAACATCAATGACTACACTGTTACACCTATATCATATCATAATTTGCATCATATACTATTATGTAAAATCATCACGAACTACACATAAAAGACCTACTTAGCACCTCAGAGAATGAAATTACCGTTTCTTCACAGTATAATAAGTCTCTGGAAGGGAAAACTGCATCAAATAATTTTTTTTTTCTGTTTTGTATCCCCTGAAATGCAAGATTCAGGTCAATGTAGTCCTTACTAAATATAAACTAAGTAGGCAGCAAGAGGCAAGATGAGACAGTGTTCATTGCAAGTGACCAAAAGGGTTGCGTTCACTCTGAGTACATTTGTTGTTATAAGAATAATCTTTTTTCAATTTGCAGTAATAATATAATAACAATAATATTGATGATAATAATAACAATTCTAGCATGGCATTTTTGGGAATATACATTTTACTTTGTGGCACCTTTCCCCCCTCTTTCTATGCATCTGGTTCCTTTCTATTTGCTTTATTTCCTTCAGGTCACCAAAATAATTTGGGGGAATTTATGACAGATAATGCAAATATGTCAATTACTCTTTTTTTTTAAAGAGAGAGGGACAGGGATAGATAGAAAGAATCAATTTTTTTCTAGAGAGAGTTATATTTTATTGTTTGTGAGGCATTTGGGGCTCATCTTCTTTCTTTTATTTCTATGCATCTTACTTTATTTTTTCTTATTTTGTTTTTTTAATTTTTATTCAATAAACATGGTCTTAC